>JADGJF010001057.1:0-12199 GCA_027596845.1 Quaeritorhiza haematococci
CCACTCCCCATTCCCAACACCCCTACTTGTCTCCGACGAAACAGCCAAATCCTCCTTCCCGTCCCCATTTAAGTCCAAACTAACCAACACAGACCCAAACCGTGCCCGCAGTTCGCGGGGTAAGAAGCAAGAGTCCGCCACGAGAGCCGGGTCATCGAATGTTCCAGAAAGGGGGAATGTGCGATCTGGTGGTGAGTCTTGGGAATGAGGTTGGGGTTCGGAGGGGGTGGGAAGAGATGCACTTCCGAGATGGAAGACGCGACCGTGTTCTTTTCAAGGATAGATGGTGGAAATTTTATGAGAACGCCGCCCTCGGAATGAGAATCCAAATCAAAAAATACCCAAAAATAATGATGGTACATACCTCCATTGACCATCGGTTCAGCAATCCACAAAGATTTCCCATCCTGTCCCAAACACATCCCACCCCTCCACCCCAAATGAGCCGAACTCTTTGTCCCGCGAAGTGTCATCAACACGGCAGGTGACGTCCACTTCTTCCTGTCGTTTTGCTGCTGTGGCCGACCGCCATCTTTGCTCTGCTCATGTCCCTCCTGCTCCTGCTCCTGTCCATCGCCATTGCCTGAAGTGATATTGGACGGTGAAATGTGGGGTATATCATCAAGTTTCCATTCATGGGACAGTCCCCGAGGATCCAAAACTCTGATTGCACCGGCTTGGTAACCGCGAAGGTGGGAGGGGATGAGAAGACCGGGGAGGTCGAGGAAGCGGGCTCTGGCGTTGTGATTTGTCTTTTACGGTTGGTGTTCGATGGTAAAGGTTAATGAAATCGATTAGGATAACCAAGAAGGAGGAACCCAAAACTCAGAAGTGAAGGGAAGGGACTGATACCAACCTCTGAAGCGCTACCAACAATGACGACCGGTTCACCCGTACTATACAAATCCGCTGCCATAAGATTGCTAGAAAACAACATCATATATGTCAACGCCCTCAAAAAGAAAACAAAGAAAAAGGGCATCCTCACTCAAGCAAAGGTAGCAAAAATGCCACGAAAACCCATAGAAAGCGACACCACCAACACGCACACTCACCTTCCAAATTGCATATAATCCTCCGACCCTGTAACAACAAAGCGCAACGCCGGAATCTGTTTTTCATCCTCGGCATTCACTTTGCCCTTCGGCGGCGTTCCGGTCCTTTCGCCACCTTTCTTTTCAGTCTCATCCATCTTGCTGATCCTTGTCGTCGATGGTCCGGGCACCCTGAACCCATACACCCTGCCGACACTCATGTTTCGATAAAACGGCCTAAACCCCGGTGCACCCACTAACAAGATAGCATCCCCGTTCTCGGCCTCCACCTTGACTCCATCACCATCTCCTTGCCCCCTATTGGCATCTTTGGTGGATGAATCACTCGGAATGTTTTCAGAATCCCGCACAACCGTAATAGAAGCTCCAAACCATTGGTAGTCCTGTGAGTCTGGGGATGTGATGGACCAGTCGGATGATTCTGCGGCGGTCAGGTGGATGGGTCTGGGAGCGCGTGAGAGTGGTGCTGGTGATCCGGGGGAGGGTCGGGTTGGGTCTGGAATGCGGGAGGAGGAGGATAGGAATGCATAGACAGAGCCTCTCTATTTTCATGCCATCCAAGACGTTCCGCATTTGCGTCCAAGAAAGAGATGACGGTGTAGGAAAAGTGTAAATAAAGCGGAAACGAAGCTTTCACATCAGCGGAAGAGTGGATTGTGCTTTGGCTTTCCTTACCTGGTATATATAACCCCCACTCCCCGCCAGCGGATTCCCAACCAAAAGATCCCGATATCCATCACCATCAACATCCGCACCCACAAGATTATGCCCAAACCCCGTGAATACAAAGTCATACGGATCGTTCGGCTTATGGCCAGGGTTTGGTTGAATCGCTTCGATCACAACGTCCGGATCAACATGAGCAGCAAAATCTCGACGGCGAGAAGAATCATTTTGCGGGTGCAGATCCTTTTTCATCGCTTTTGTTCGCAACGCCTCATCGAGCCACGACGGCCCATCAGGCCGACTCGTAGCCGAGGCTCTGTCATCCCCGACGAAAATCGTACCCATAACGCTCTCCCCATCCGTTCTATTCCGTCCATAGTACAAATAAACTCGCCCATCATACCAGAGGTTCCCCGCCCCGAAACTCGGCGCAGAAACCACTAAATCATCAATCCCATCTCGATTCAAATCCACCGTCGTCAAACTCCATCCGAAACGAGACCCCATGCCGCCCGATGGACTTCCTCCTCCGTCCTGACCTGGTTTGTCGCTCTGTCTCCTTCCTTCCCCTCCACTTTCATCGCACTCACCCAACAAAATAACATCTGCGATCTGTTCAATGTCAAGCACACCACCACTTTTTCCGCCCCAGAAACCATCATCCCGTCCAAGAAGCGCATCGACATCCTCCCATTTCTTCCCACCCAGCAAAACAAACACCGCACCCACATGTGGAGGACACGACGTGCCAGCACTTCCCTGTCCCTCCTTATTCATCCCCTTCATCATAGCCGTCGGCGAGTAATAAGGCGCACCAATCGCCAAATCCTGTACACCATCTCCATCAAAGTCACCCGTCACCATCGATTTTCCAAAACCAGTGTAGGGCATCCTTACGCCAAACGCGAGTGTTTGCAGGAAAGTCTGTTCTGAGGAGGATGAGGAAGACGAAGAGGTACGGATGAATGTTGTGGTGTTGATGGGTGTCGTATCCGGTAACACGGTACACTTGACTTTCCGTCCCCACCACCAACGCGCTCGATCCTGCGCATCGATTGCTGGGTTCATCTTCCCTGTTGCTGAACTGTCACCGCTTCTACGGCCACCTCTCCAGAACGAGAAGAAGGGGTCCAGAATTTCCTCCTCCGCCAAGTCATACATCTCTGAAATTGCCTCTGAAACTAAAGACGTGACAAGCTGTACTGCGTGTGGAGCGTGGCGTGCCAGGAAGTCACGTATTTGTGGACCGGTTGGGAGGCGGATTCGGATGGGCCAATGACTATGTTGGTTCTCGTCTGTTGTGGTGGTGGAGGAGTAGTCCTCGGCGGCGTCGTCCTGGGCTTCTTCATCGGGCCATGTATCAGCTTCTGTTTGGATAAAGAGTGGTATTTGTTTACTTCCATCCACCAGACCGTCCCGCGCTACTCCGAAACTTTCGCCGCGACTCTCTGTTTGAACACGGTCGGATCCGGTATCTACTGTCCGGTGACTCTCACTCATGTTCTGGTTTGAAAGCACGTTCCATATCAAGCTCACTCCCCGCAGAAATCCCACCGACGGCAACGACAAGATCAATCTCCCAAGCGGTTTTTCATGGCCATCGACATCATCGACGCGAGAATATGAAATGCTGGAAATCCCATCTTTCTCGTGTACATGTGGTTTCGGATACAATAGCCCTGATGACTGCGGTAAATGGGAGGAGTGATCACGGCGAGGTCGCGTAACATTGTCTCTGCTTCTCCGAAGGGACGAGGGCGGTACAGATTGTTCGGTTCGGGTACCGACTGATACGAATCCGTAATACTGTTCAGCCTGGTTGTATAAGCGTGTTGTTTGCACCCGTTGTCGATGTACTGTGCGATGGTGCAAATCCGTAACAACCCCTCGACTTTCTTCGGTTGAACTCGTTGAACGGGGCGTCACCACCTCAGAAGGAGGTATGAAACTCCAATTTCGGTCCACGTCTTTGCAATGTGGCCGCACGGGTCCGTTTTCGAGCCAGTCAATGGTGTTTCCCCAGCATTTTGTTACCCAGGAAGCCATATCGTTCAGTCCTGTTCATAAAGTAAAGGCGGAACAAAACATTGTAAGCGAAAGATGACAAACAACACATGGTCATCGAGAAAATAGCAACTATTCATACCTCCCCGAAAATAGTCCATATACTCTTCTGCCAAGAAAGGGGCCTACAAAGAGAGTCGTGTTAAAAGAAATGGCGGATATCAGAACAGAAAAGATCAACGAGAAACGGATGAGGGGGACATTTATTGACCTGTGCCGCAAAAAAGGGGTAAACGTATCTCCCCGCCGCCCGGTTCCCATGAGCGCCCATATATCCTTCCATCATACATCCATTGATCTCTGCTACCGTCACTAAGACCATCGACGTGATGTTGAGTCAAGGCAGTTGTGGTTGATACGGTGAAAAGCTACCATGGAAAGAACGAAAAAGAACACGTCAAGAATACATTTAAGAACATGGCCACATACCATCATATCCAGCCAATTTGTAGATTTCGACGATATCCTCTGTGGGGACTTTCCATACAAACTTCGAATCCAAGAAAGCGCAAAAAGTCCAACTTAGCATTTGAAATCCCTGGTCCGTGCCCAGAGTCAGATGCTATCTGTCAGGCGTGATCAAATATCTACCTGGAAGTAGTCAAGCCCTATACTGTGCGATAAAATGAACTCTCCTCCCGCATCCGCCGTTCCATGCGCTGATCCGAAGTCACCTTTGAAGTTCAGGTGCTGCAACGCCTAATGGACATAGAAGTAAGAGTGGTGAAAAACATTTCTCCCCTTACGACCACATAAAGAAGCATAACATACCCATATGAACCCTTCATGCGTATCTAACGAGTGCCAGGGGATATCCGCGACGCCGTGAGCAACAGCACCCATGAAAAAGGCTATCAGGCCCCGCGCTTTGTGGGACCATGGCTTGGAATACTTTGAACGAATGTACTGGACAGTAATGTTCCAGAAAGGTGGCCAGTGCGCTGATGTTGGGAGTTGGAGGGTCAGCGAAAAGGTAACGGGTATACATAAGAAGAAGAATGAGCCACTGATTAAACATTCGCTCGAATCTTTGCCCTCCTTTTCCAGAGTGCACATCCGTTTCTGTTGAAGAAAGCAAATTTAAAATCACCTGCCTCTGCAGCGTCGTGCTGGTTTGCGCACGCAAATCCCCTGTTGTTTGAATCATTTTGAGAGAGCAAACGGTCAGATTGATCCGTCACCTTCGAAATAGGAGGATCTGGCAACTTATTCGAACCAACCGATCCCCTCCCTTCCTTCGTCGTTTCTCAAGGTCGGCAGTCCACCCACGATCACTTACCAATCGGGGAAAAAAGCACCAGCCTGGACATACGGCTGATAATCGCTGAGAATCTGCTTGTATTCTTCCTGGGTCGGGTGGAAGAAGTATTGTGCTCGGTGTGCCACTTCGATATGCGTCGACATTCTTGAGAGGAGAAAATGCGCAAAGGGAGGTAATAAAGGAACGGAATGTTGAAGCGGGTTAGTGTGCCGAACTGTTTATTTACATTTCAGAGCAACTGCAAAAGGCAACCAACGGTCCACCCTGGTTTCTCAATCGTCCCCCCTCACCCCCTCAACACCTCATTCAGCTCACTACCTTTTGCACAAATTTCAAAATATTTTAGACCGACCAGAACTTACCCACTGATGACAATTGTTCCGCAAGCACAATACAGTACAAGTGGGTAAACAGAGCACGGAAATTGAGCACCCCATTCGCCCACACCAAAGCACCATAAATAACCAACACCTTACCATGAATGAACCTGGGGCAAAACAAAAACTCCCAGTAGTCCAGCCATTAGGAATTTCAGCAGCAAGGGAGCCATCTTTTCTTGATGCGTCCGTCTCAACCTCGAATTCTACATTGATGAGTACCTCTGTGTGGAAGTGTGAATCAAGCAAGGAATCTTGGTGGATTTGCTCTGCACGCTGAACGCTCTCTTCTATGCTACACCAAAATTGCCTGTGCAAAAACCGCTCTGTGACCGGCTCTGTGATGGGAATTGATAGTCTCTTGGACAGTCTTCAGCAGGTCTTCCGGGCTGAATTTTGTAACCAACTTCGCGGCGTAATAACTAGTCTCGGGACTCAGTTTGGGACTCCTAATTCAGACTCACAGACTTTCAGATTTGCAAGAAGCGGCAAGATCATCGCATGGATGTCGAAATGGATGCCTACTCTGACCCCAGCCCAGCCCCATTCCCCCCATGTTCATTCACGTCGTGAAGATAGGTAATGTTCGAAAATCTGCTGGTTATGACCAGTTCGTAATCCCAGACAATCTATTCCTTCAATTCACGCCCTGTAATCTCCGACACCCTTTTGACCCAGCGTTTGAAGCGTCTTCTTCGGGGAAAAAAATTAAATACATCATATTTGAGTACCCCCCTAACTCAACGTTGGCTGACATCGCACATACAGTGTAGTGTTATCCACTTCCCTTTCACCGTTCCATGTCCTCCGATACACGACGGGCATTTGCCTTGTTGTTGGGCCTTCATCCCGGAAAGGTGAGAGTGCATGGTATTTGCCCGCAAAACCTGTCCTCAGATCCAATGTCCGCTTTTCTCCCGTGTAAAACCATTTATTCCGACACATTTGCTGTTCTGATTCCCTCCTCCGTGCCAGGTACTCGATAAAACCCTCTTCGTCGCCGGATACAGAAGTTACTTGGCTTTGTCCCTGACTCAGCGGCCCCGTTCGTGCATCAACCCCATCATGTACCGACGAAGATACGCCCCTCTCACTTTTCAGCCATTCCGCCCGAACCTCTTTCTCAAAATCGCTCGACTGGATATACTCATACGAATATCGCATCCGCCTCCAAACCGGCCCCACCATCCGCACAGTCCCATATCGCCTATACATCGCCATGCTACCCAAGCCTCCACCTCTGATCCCGCTGCTGGTACCACCGACCCGGACCGGAAAAGCAAAGCAAAGTGATTCGACTTCCAGGTATTCGTAGGGTTCAATGATAAAACGTTTCAAAGAGCCCTTGTCAGGTACAGACCTTGACCCCGATCCAGCTCGCTTCTTCACCCGCTCGAAAGGGATGTCGAAATCGATGTTGCTACTATGAGTTTTGTTGGTGTTTTCCCCTGCGGCAGCCCTACGGGCTTGTCGTGTCGTCACCCCTTCACTACCATCCAACGCCTCTGGCCCGCCCATCCGCACCAGGTCTCCCAACCCAATGATTTCTGTTCCCCAACGAAAGTGAGTTATAGGAAGGAGTTTTTCTGTGACGTTTATGGGCACCATCAAAGGAGGCTGAGAGGAAAGGGGAGGCGTAGGAAGTTCTGCAACGCCATGTTCGACTTCTCGGATATCAGATGCGGAGTTTGATAACGAAAGTAAGGAATCTGACGAGGATGTGGATGGTAATGAAGAGGAGCGACTTTTGGGAAGTGCAGGTACGATTGAAGTAGGTTCGTTCGCGAGCCATTGGGATGATGGCGAATCCGAAGCAGTTTGATCACAGAGAAACCTATCACATTCCCATTCGGGCACTGCCCAACTTGAACTCAATCCGACTGTCTGCAAGACGGCGCGGTTCCAAACACAATCACTGCACGGTTCTGGTTCTGGGTACGACAGATAGGGCACCAAATCGCTGACGTGGACGTAATGAAATGGGGGTGGCGAATCAGACGCATTTGCGATGTGAGGTTGATCTATGTTGTCCACACTGACTGCGCAGCCAGGATGTAAGAAAGCTTTGACAGGCAATACTCTGACGATGAAATCTTCCACAACACATCCTCCAATGTCGGCTGCCCCAAGATATCCAGAAGTGAACCCTGCAAGAATTTGTTGCTCCTGCTGATTTGGTGATGCAATCAGACTTTTCGTCCGCTGTATGGGAGCGCCTGTTGGCGACGGGCCGGAGGACCCACTCGAAGAATTGGTGGAATTCGTCGTCGAACATGCCGGAGAGGGCAAGTCAGCACACTCTCCTATCACATCACAGATCTTCAATCTTCTCTCGCCAGCTCGAGAAGACGGCCATTCTCTTCCATGGCGTCTTCGCTTGCCCGGTGCAGCATCCTCGAAGTTCTTGCCATCTTCTGTTTGGATGCTTGAGGTATCGTCCGTCGAAGTGCTCGGCAAAGATCCAATCCCGTTAACCATCAACCCTTCAGTCTTTTTACATCCGAATGGAACGGTAGCCACGTTGTTCGAAGCGGATAAGTTTTCTCTGCCACAATCATCGCCCGTTGATCGCAAGCCCATTAATTTTTGTTCCGCATTTGCGATTCCAGCAAAAACCCCGACAAAGTCGCCCTTGAGCATCCACAGAGCCCACTTCCAGCTCTGATCCCAGAAATCACGCCGTTCTTTTAAGGGGTACTTCGATTTCAGTTCGGCAAGGATTGTGTATTCCCGACTGCTAAGATGGCCTGAACCAACAACTTCCGCGCCCTTCGATGGTCGCTGCTGTATGCATTTCACAATTTCAACGGGCCAAAGCTTCCCGGCGGAGCAACCATAACCAGCAGCAGTGCTACGCATATTACTCTTCGGACCGTTTACGGGTATCATCGCCCACATTATTTCTCCAAGCCGATATGTAGGCCAGTGACGCACGGTGTACGTCTCCGGAGACGGAACTGGGGGCTCGTCACCACCGATTTTACGACCAGCAAGACCTGTGACAGAAGATGTGGCATCAGTGATGCGCGGAGCAATATTTACTGCATGCACATGATCGTAAACTGTTGAAGATGTCGAATAACGCGGCGAGGCTCTTCGAGAACGAGGTGATGAATCGCCTCTCCGAAGGCTCGAATCCACAAACACCTCCTTCAAAAATCGGTGTTGCGAGGTATCGTTACCGAGGATAGTGCTTTCCGACGTGGTCCCAGAACCGTCGCTGGACTTTTTGCCAAGATCCACAGCCAAACCGAGTAATGATGGATTCTTTTGTTGCAGATGCCCCTTCCCAACGTCAAATGGTATCACCTCCACTTCCTCGTCCCTGCCCGAACCCGAATCCTTTTCCTCATCACTTGCCTCTTCATGAAAAACAGAGGCTCCATCGTTGAAACCAGCCACCAGGTCAGCCACGATGCCCGTGCCTTCAGACCACACCTCCGAGCCATCGTCGTCGTCGTCAGTCACCACAAATCCTTCCCCTCCGCGAGTCCGACTCGAGGTTGACGATAGATGCTCAAACCATAAACCAGGCGTCGCGGCGTCGATTGTTTCTTGAGACGGCCCCCGTAGTGAAAGGTGGCTTGCAGTCGAAGATGTCTGTTCCGAATCCGAAGATGCCATGAGTGGGGAGATGGGGATATTTGCTATTCCAGTATGCCAAGTATAAATTCGTGGTGATCCTTAGAGAGCAGCCAGACAAGCGGGGAATTGAACACCAAATCCTTCGGGAACGGAGTGACTGATAACACGAATATTATTCAAGTTTGACTGAAGCTGCTTCGCGCTTCACATATGGCGCCAACACAGTGTGCGTGATGCGTGCAGAAGCACTGTCTGTCAGGGCGGTGTTCAAGCGAAGGGTTGGATCCTATCATCATATGCCAAAATATAAGTGTTGGGCGTTGAGTTTTTGACCGCATCGGCTGCAATAAAAACTATCTCTTTCCCTTTCCATGGAAGACTGTAATGTCGACACCCAGCGCTTGGACATTGTTGCTTGTTGCAGAACATACCAAGAGCAAAGAGTGTCGAATTCAGAGGTACCTTCCCGGTCGGAGTTTGTCATCACAAAAATGTGGGGAACACCTACCCAATGTTCGTAAGTGTCCCAGCCCACATAGAAAAGAGCAAGGCTTCCTTTCTTCTCTGACCCACCCGAGGAATCCCAGTACGTTGAAGATGACGAAGGTCTTGGAGCTGGTCTTTTGGCAGGAGCATTGAGGTTTTTTGTCAAACCCAACAAAGGTATTACGATTCCACCCAGGCAGCAGTAGAGCAGTGGAAGGGGAAGTGAGGAAGAAAAAAATCAAACTCCAGGGCAATGATGTGTGGGCCCAAGTCAAATGTTCCCCTGTATTGGGATGTCGGAAGAAATCAAAGTAATGAAGGACTGACTGTTGCGGTTACAATGATAGCGCTTTTACATCCACAAAGGTTTTACCAAGATAATCAACACCAGTGACCTACTCTAGGTCGCTCTGCATCTCGTGGACGTAGAAGACGCACGAATTTGGGGGGGGATGGCACGAAATAAAGAGACGCGAGGCGAGAGATGAACAAAGTCTGTATATGACTCGGGTGCTTTCGAAATGTCAACTCAGGGATTACTGTACACTGTCAAAGGAAAATATACTGCCTATTCTCCTGATGCTACCTGGATGCTACCTGGATGCTACTTGTAAAGTCACGACAGGAGTCCCTGGAGGGGCCCATACCCACTCCATACCCACATACATAAAAAACTTTTGGTCCAAATTGTTTTTTGTGGAACGGTTGGGTGTCGAACCAGTCCCAAAACACGACAGAACAACAAACTCCGAAAACTCCGAAAAATCGTGACATCCTCAACTCTGATTTCGAAGCTGGTCCTAAATCGGTGAAATCCCCAGTCAAAACCTCAGAGCAAGATGGCTGCAATAGCCTGCGTCAAATCGCCGAACAACGGAATCACAAACTGTGATTCGCCCCCTCCTGCCCCCTCGGGGCGGACGCGAAGATCGACCGCCAGTTTCATGGGCACGAGTTCAGAGAAGGACGCGTTGATCAGGTTCGGTTTTGTCAATCTGGTCACTGCCCCTGGAAATATAAAGCGTTTCGGTATCGCGCCGCAGTAGACAGAAAATGATGACCATCTCACCAACTCAACCTTCCCCTTTTTTGCGTCTTGACATGCGTCGTATACCAATCCTTAAGTCAAGTCATGGAACTCCAAGAGAACCTCTTTGGTATGAGCAAAGAATTGGTTCAGCGACTCTGCTTCTTTTCAACTATTCTTAATCTCTGGAAAATTCTTTTTCGCTTTCCCTTCGTGCCGCATTCAAAGACCTCGTGCAACGCGTTGAGACCGCCCGTTCAGAACACTACCAGTTGTTCACGGAGAATCAAATGCTTCTGAAATACGTGAACAACCTCATGAGTGCCACTGGGCCAACAACCGTGCCGGACCATAAGAAGAAAAAGTAAATTGGAGAAGCCCGAGGAAAGATCAAGAAATGCCGACTCTATCCGGCGTAACCGAACCGAAACCCCCCGAAAGCAGAGGACTGTGGGCAGACTATGGGACTAAGTGAGAAAATCGGTGTAAGGGGTAGATCAAGACGAAAATAAGCATAGTCTCATAGTATTTTCCATTTGAGGTGGGCTCCTTGCCGGCCTGAGTGCGTCTGGACGAAAGGTTGACCACATTTCAACGCATATGATGAATGGATCGCTACCCTTTTATTTTAACGCTTCCACCCAGCTCCACCTCGTCTCTATCTTCTTAAGTTACAGTTTTTGGGGACGGAATAAAAAACAAAACGAAGAACAGTCCTTGCGGGCACCTAGCCATTTTTCACATTAATGAACCTCGCTAACCGCCCCCCTCTCCCACATGCCAGCCATGTTCTCGCTTAGTCCAATAAACTCTCACTGGCCGGGTATCGTGGCTGACGATATCTTTAGATTCTCTAAAAACGTCGCCAAATCCTCTTTCCGCACCTCCATCGCCGATGTCTCAAAGCTGTCGTGTTTCACGCGTGCCCCTGAGCGTGTTGCTGTGGTTTGAAAGATCAGGCCGAACAAGCTGATGGATGTGGGTACCAGGTAGGAGGAGGCAGGACGAGAAAAACATTGTTTATATGCATGGGTATTGTGGAAAGCAAAGAAAAAGACGCAGTACACTCTCTCCACACCAAAGAAACCAACACCGGTCTCGGCAGCCAAAACTTCTCAACGAAAATTGCATAAAAGAAACGAAAACCATAAGAAGGGAACGTAAAATAACGACAAAGTCACTCACTTTTTGGGTAACCGCCCCTTTTTCCCAAGAGAAGAAGAGGATCCCGACGGGCTTACACCTATTACGAGGTAGGCATTTGAGTCGTCGTTCAGGGCCGCGAGGACTAGAGGCATCGGTGTCTTGCGTGCAGCCTTTTGGTAATGCAAAGGAAAGGGGAGTCGAATGTTAGTCAGATGCAGAATCTTTGAACCCCAGAGGTCCATTTTCCCTGCATTCTCATCAAGAATATTTGGAAATGGGCGTTTAGGAGATAAAAACTGGGACCCCTCAAAAAGGCACAGTCCTCAAACATATCCCAGTTGAACGCGAAGAGTTTCATACGTTGTGAATATAAAAAGCCCGTATGAAAGTGTTGAGTCACTCATACCTTGTAAGCTTCGACGACGAAATTGCCAAGGCGTCCCAAAAGCACCGCGGATCGTCCAAAGATAGCAACTTCGTCCTCCCCAAGCATCCTTCCTCCACCCTTGCCGCCATTCCCACCCCCCGCTGT
>JADGJF010001058.1:0-12189 GCA_027596845.1 Quaeritorhiza haematococci
GCGGGCAGCAGGGGGGTGGTAATGGCGCAGTGTCAGGGACGCAGAAATCGGTGTCGACGACGCCAGTCATTAACATTTATGATGTGGGGAGTTTTAGGAAACGGAGGGCTTTGGTGCCGTCTGGGGAGTGTTTTGCCAAGGTGGGTGTTGTGGAAGTGCCGTGAAGGGTATATTCATCAGAAAGAGGAGAACAGGCCGTGTAGAAATCGGTGATGTTTTCTGTATCTCCCAAATCTCTGGTTTTCATCTTTTTGATGCTCAATGCTTCAAACTTTCTAACTATCAACATACTCATTTCATTTCGTACACGTTTCATCTTCCCCTCGCCTTGCCCTTCACCAAAAAAGGAATTTGTCTCGCTTTCCTTTTCTTTCGATTCGAAATACCTTGCGGCCCAACTCGGTGGTCCCGAATGGACCCTCTACTATTACGCCTGGGAAAAAGGCAAAGTCATCGCCACAATCTGTTCCTGCCCGCAGCCCACCAATGCCAACAGTCTTTTCAGCAGCAACATCAGTCACAACGGTGGGATTGGTAACAGCTTGTTTAGGCGACAGAGCATGGGGATGAACGGAATGGGTGGGACTGCTGCAAATGGGAATGCCGGTGGAGTTGTTCAGCAGATCAGTATCAGTCCATTTGATGGAACACAACTTGCTGTGGTTGGGGACCGGTTTTGTAGGATCTATCGGTATGCGGAAGGGGGTTTGAGGCCGTTGACGGTGATTGATAAAACGAATAAGGTGGGACCTAGCGGGAGGGTCGGGGGTTGCGTACTGGGTCATGTGTTACTATTTTTTTCTTCCGCTTCTTTGCAGCCAAATGCTTATTATCAATCTTTCGGCGGCTTTCGCCCCTGAAGACATTCCTCTGCCACGACTGGATTTCAAACGAGAAACTTGCCGTTGGATGCAGCGACGGAACGATTTTCATTGTCAATCAAGGAGAGGTAGTTCAAGAAATCTCTCTCGCCTCACCAGCAACAACTACATCACTCCTCTCTTCTTCCTCCAACACCGGAGCGCGCTCAAACGGCGCCGGGGCCCTGGGGCGCATTCATGACAACGCGGGAGGCTCAGCAGGTCAGCACCATGCCTCCAAGCCACCTCATGCCGACCACCCCCATTCCTCGCACAACCACAACAGTGCCGGGCACGGCAATCACCACCACGGCTCCAATAACAAACCGACAGCTGTGATTACAGAATCAGTCGAGTGCATCATTAACTTGAGTACACGCGGATTCTTGGCGAGTGGGAAGGGAGGATACGTGTGGCTATTTGAAAAGTATCAGCTTCCTGGAAGTGCTGTAACTGCTGGGGGTGAGAGCGGAGGTGACAATCCGAATACGGGAAAGATATCGGAAAAGTATCGGTTGACAAAGCGGTTCCCGCTTCCGGATGAGCATGCGGAAGTGAGGACGATGGCGTTGAATGCTTCTGAGGGGTCTTTGGTGGTGGAATTGACTACGAATCAGATATGGAGGATCCCGTTGGTTCTCGGTGATATCATCAAAGTGAGTGCTCTCAAATACGTAACGCAGGGCCTTTATTTTAGAAACAGTAGACGGATATTTAGTTAAGTCGACATGCAGATCGGGCAGGAACCTATCTTTTCGCACAACCTATTTTTTTAATGATCTCCCGATCTTTTTTGCTCTTTGCCGATTAGGGCGAAGACCCTAAATTCGAGCCCCTCTCCCAACCCTTTCACCACGGCCCCATCACATCACTCGACATCTGTCTCGGCCGGAAACCCCTCATCATCACCGCCAGTCCTTCTGACCGGTCAGTTCGCATATGGAATTACTCAACCCTAACATGCGAGCTGGTGAAATACTTCCCGCCCGCGGAGGAACCCTGCTCGGTCTCAATACATCCGTCGGGACTGTACGTTCTTGTTGGCTTCAGTGATAAACTGAGGCTGATGAACGTTCTGATGGATGATTTGAGGCTGTTTAGGGAGTTTGGCATTCGGGGGTGTAGAGAGGTAAGAGGTCATTTGTTTTTTTTTTTGCTTTTGAGTTTGGAGGATGGTGTGACATTTTTGAAACCCAGAAAAATGGAAATTTGGTATGAATTTTACCAACGTTGCCGTTGGTCAAACACATATTTCTTTTACAAATTCTTCACAGTGCCGGTTTTCAAACGGAGGCCACATCTTTGCAGCCGTGCACGGCAACATGATCCAACTCTTCTCAACTTGGACCTTTGAAAACATCGGCAACCTAAAAGGCCACAACGGGAAGGTCCGCTCTCTCTACTGGACCACCGACGACTCAATGCTAGTTTCCGCGGGGTCCGACGGTGCCGTGTACACCTGGAACGTCAGCGGCGGTAGCAACAACGGAGGTGGGAACGGAGGTGGAAGCGGGAGCTCAGGGCGGAATGGAAGCGCATCGGGTTCAATCGGAATGGGTTCGTTTGGGGGGGATACAACGATGAAGAGGGAGAATGAGCATATTTTGAAGACGTGCAATTATTCGAGCGCGGTGTGTAGTCCGGATGGGAAAACGACGTGGGCGGTGGGGTCGGATAGAATGATTAAGGTGAGTGGAGAATAAATTTGCTGGCGCTAATTTATGGCTTCTCTATCCTTTCCCTCTGTCATCGAGTTCACATGAGATGCATTTTCTGACTTCCGTGTTCGTAATCAATAGGAAATTACGGATTCCATGGTCACTCGAGAACTGGAATCGAATACTGTCATCACCCAACTTGTCATGTCACATTCAGGAAGAATGATGTTTGCAGGTAACCTTTCCCCCATTGCTCCTTCATAAAAATGAAGCAACGTATCCCACATCATCCATAGCTCAGTTTTACATAAACGAATAAACGAACCCACCTTCCCTGATCTCAATAGGAACCGCCAACGGCACCGTCCGATCCATCAAATTCCCCCTCTCCGACATCGAACCCACATCCGAAACAACAATGCACACATTCGCTTCACCCATGTCGTATTATCAGGAACACGAGGCACATTGCGGGAGCATAACCAATTTCCGAGTGTCGTATGATGATCAGTACTTGTTCTCGACGTCTGACGATGGGTGCATCTACCTATTTCGTATTTCTGAGAAAGATGATCATCGAGGTGCTGTGGGAATGAAACGAGAAAGGGGGATGATAAGCGCTGATGAGGTGTGTGGATAGTGGTGCAAAGAAACTCTTATGTTGCTAATGTGTTTGGGAAGTGCGATTTACGTCCAAGGCTACTCATTGACCTCATGGAAATGCTACCCATTTGTTTCTCCCTCTGCTTTGTGCCTCTCGAAAAACTTGCAGATTCTCATCACAAAATCAGACCTGGAAGAGAAAACCACGTATATGGCTGAACTCCAAAGAAACCTTGAGGAGCTCAAACTGGAACACGAGTATCAGCTGCGATTGAAGGACATGAATTTCAGCGAGCGTCTCAAGGAAGTGACGGAAAAGTTCTCTCAGGAGATCGAGGCGCTCAAGATCTCTACCTCTGTGCTCCGAACTGAGAAAGATAAGGAGGAAGTGAAGCATGAGGAAGAGCTGCAACTGGAGAGAACGAGGCAGGCTCAGGAATTGCATGTATGTTGTTGGACATTGATTTTGGTTGTTCCTGTCTTTTATGTTCAGTTCGTGCAGTGCGTGTGTACATACAGTGGGAATTCATGACATCCTTCTCAATCCCCGTGCAGGAAATGGAATCAAAATACAATCAGGAACTAATGGACGAATATGAAAAATTTCAAGATTTGCAAGCCGCCACCAGCTCACGGCAGGAGAAATGGCAAGTAGAAATGCGGGATTTCGAAAAATCGATGCAGAAGCTTTTGGCGCACACCCAAGCTGACTATGAGAGTCGGCTCAAAGTCAAAGGCAACGAAATCGCTGTGGTAATATATAACTCGACATTTTGCACTAGTGGGGTTTGTTTGTGATTTTGTGAGAAGCAGTCGTTGTTCGTCAATCGTCTCTCATGAGCAAACTACTTTCCCGTCCCAAATTACCATCGCTTGACCCATCTGGCTGCAGCTACAAGACACCTTCCGCCAACAGCTTCGAGAAAACGCCGAAACACAGCGACAAACATCCGAGGACATCGACACAGAAATTCAGCAGCTCATTTCCAAATACGAAAAGAAACTTCGTGCGGAACGCGAGGAGGGAGCACGTCTAAAAGGCGAAAACGGGATCATGAGGAAGAAGTTCAATTCGTTAAGCAAGGATATTGATGACAACAAGTCTGAGATATTGAAAATGAAGGATGATGAGCGGAAGTTGCAGATTGTTATTGCGGGTTTGGAGAAGGAGATTAGTGGATTGAAGAAAGAGGTGAGAATTTCGATCGTTTGGGATTCTGGTGCACGAATATCGGATTGAGTAGACATGGACTGATGCACTGATTTCTCCTCATATGCCCTAACTTCTTTCGCCAGATGTCCGAACGCGATGAGCTGATCCAGGACAAAGAGAGGCGGGTCTACGATCTCAAAAAGAAGAACCAAGAGCTTGAAAAATTCAAGTTCGTTCTTGATTACCGGATCAAGGAGCTCAAACAACAGGTGGAACCTCGAGAAAACGAGATTGCCGATATGACCGAAGAAATACAGGTAAGAGCCCCAAAAAAATAATAATCCCAGCGGACATCATCTTGCTCGCGATTGAGTGTTGACCAACTCCCCCTTTTTTTGGATCGTGTGCAGACGATCAACACAGATTTGGAGGAAATCAGCAACAAAAAGCAAAAACTAGAAGCGCAAATCAGCGACCTGAATGCTAAACTGGACGCCACGAAGCAAGTGTACTCCGTACAGCACCGGCGGTTACAGGATATCATGCATCACATCAAGGTCTACCGGATAGATTTACACGATGCCGTGAATTACATTCAGGAACCCGTGTTGTTGAAGGTAAATAAATTCTGTCTTTGCAGCATCAGTGTTGTTGATGTTGTGCTGCTCATTGTTTGATATCACACAGAATCGGCCTCCCTGATACCATTCCCTTCGTTCCGAAAAGAAAACCGTGGAGCAATTATACCGCAAATACTGCCTCGCAAACTCCCGAAAAGGCGGAAAACGCACCAAAAAACCCCGAGCACAAACCGCCCCACCCACGCTGCACCTCATCTCCAACCCCGCCCACGTCCTCGAAACCGTCAACTCAACCGCAAACGCCACCCTCCCACCCGTCACCGCCACAAACGCCACCTCCTCAAATAACACATCCACCACCGCGGCACCCCCACCAACCACCGCACCCGCATCATCATCATCCGCCACCACCGCCGCCAACTCGAACACATCCGGCGGTACAAGTGCAGGTACAGCAGCGGCTATTGCAGCGACGAAAACAATCCCGAAAAAGAATCCGGATCTGAATATGACGATGATTGACGTGGATGTACAGAAGGAATGCCTACGACAACAGGAGTACCTTAAGGAGCAGATTGCAGGGTTGAGGAAGAAGATTGAGGTTAATGATACGGTGTTCCGGACTGATAATTTGCGGACGATGATGGATAATGGGCTTTTTATCAAGTACGTTTCGCAACTACACCTCGTCACGTCGCTGAGGACAAGATGTATTCCGATTCTGTTTTTCTTCAACGCAGACTGAGTCTCGTTACTCACACTCTTTCTATCTTTACGGCTTTCTGCACGATGACCCCACCCATTTAACAGCGAGGTGAAGTTCCTGCGAAAAGTATCAAAGCATAAAACCTCAATACAAGGAAAAAAGAAGAACTCTCCTCAAAAATCTGATGCAGAGGCGGATAAGTCCACGGGTGATCCGACAAACGGCAACAGACGTACGTACTTTTTCAAACTCCCTGAAGCCACCTTTTCCCGTTTTTTCCCACATTGTGCTGTTGTAACATAAACCGAGCTCGGAAACCCTCGAAACCCATTAATGCTTCCATCTCGCTTCGGTACTTTCTTTCTCCAACATCTAAACGGCCGTTCTTCTTATCCAAACAGCTACCAGCGAACCGACAGACAAAAAGCCAGCACGATTGCACCTGCCATACGTGCTCGAACGGAACAACACACCAATGCCGGAAACGCCTGTATTTAGATCTATTGCTGGCATAATCAGATGAGCACCAGGCAAGAGGAAGCGGGGTAATGACTTTGGCTTTGGGGGAGAGGTTGTTTGTACTTTCAAATTGTTGTTTCGCCAAGTTTTGTTTATTGAGTATTGAGTAAAAAGGGAGGAAAGCTATCAAGAAAAAAGGGAGAGAGAGAGATTTGGTATAGACAAAGCAATAAAACCTCATTTGTTTACAAATTTGCGGTGAAGGGGGAACACTTCATAGTTAAAAACTAACATTAGAGAAGGAAGTAACAAAGGGATATGACACAAAACATCCAGCATAATTCATAAGTAAAGCCAAGAAGAACATTCAAGTTGAATCCATGAAAACATAAGCATATAATCTAATTACACGGCCACATCCATCATCAGAAGAGCAGCTTAGGAATCCTGTTTAGCCTTGCGACGCGCTTCCCGTTGAGCCTTCCTAGCCTTGCGCCTCTCCTCACGTTTCTTCTCCTTATCTTCCTGCTTCTTCTTCTTCCTCGCGTCCCTCGCCGCAGCACGTTGTTTGCGTCGCTCCTCGCGGGCAGCAGCTTTGTCCTTGTTGCTTGGCTTCTCTCCATCCGGCTTCGAAGGCGTGACGGTCCCGTTGTTCTTCTTCCCAGAGCCGTCGACAAGAGTACACGAATCGACCGGGCAGAAATATTGAGTGATGTACCACTGCTGCTCGAATTCAGGGTCGACATCTTCGGGTTTATCGCGTTTGTTGAGTTTGGCTTGGACACGGAAGCAGAGGGAGGTTCCGTTGTACTCGGCGAGTTTGGCGTAGGTCACGTTGCGGAGGTCTTTGCTTGTGGCGGTGAAGACGGGTGTTCTGGGTTCTTTTTCGTCCAAGTAGTCGGCGTCTAGTTCTCCAGTCTTGATGTCGACGATAGCGCTCCCATCGAACGGCCACTCAGTCTCAGCAAGCAAGAGTCCTCCGTTGAGTGCGTACGCCCAGACATAGGCCCTGCCGTCAAACTCGTAGATCTTATCCTCATCGTCATACTCGAACTTAAACTTCTCGATCGAAAAGCGGCCGCGTTTTCCGATGGTTGCGTTAGATGGAACGCACGAGATGGATTTGACGCGGCTCGTCGTGTTCGTGCCCGGCGCGATCGCGTTGGAGACCTGGGTGCGCCAGAGAGGTTCGGTCGGGATAATGTCCTTGGCGAGTTGAGGGTTTGCGGCGGCGACGGCGAGACGATCGTTGCGGATGTCGAAGGTGCTGTTGATTGAGTGACCAAGCCAGATGTCGTCGTATTCCCAGTACAGACCGAGTCTGCACTCGCTGGGGTACTTTTGGAGGATCAACCAGTCGTAGTAGCCTGTTTGGGGTGGGAGGTGCAGAGTACAGGAGTGTGAATCATCAAGCCTAATCAAGCCGCGTCCCGTCTTGTCAGCAAACAAACAACAAGAAGCTTACCTTTCCGCACATCCACATTCTCAACAATAGTACTATCATCATCCGTCTCACAGAACGAAATATCAAGCTTGCTCGGTGTCCTCGGTCCATCCTCGTAGTCCCACGAAATCCTCACCGTATCCCCAATAAACGGACTCGTCTCATTCACCCTCCCATTATAAATATTCCCCTGCGGCTTCTCAGGCACCTCCAACCTACACCCCGCATCACAAAAAGTCCTCACCCTCGAATCATCACCCTCCTTATAGTTCACCGTAACCCTCAAACAAAGCTCCACACTCCCATTCTTATTCGTAACAAGATCCTTCACGTCGATCCAGCGAACATCGAGGACGGTTGCGTTATCAGCGGGAGTTAGTGATGGGGAGTTGAATTCAGATGAATTGCGGACGTACTCTCCGGTGATGACTTCGGGGAAGGATTCGTTGGCTTGGGAGGATGCGAGGAGGGATACGCTGAGCCAGAATGTGTTGTCGATGGTGGTGCGGTTGAGAGGGGAGTCGTACTGCCATTGTACGATGACGGTGGAGTCGGGTTGGAAAGAGGAGGGTTCGCAGGTTGCGGAGGTTATGCGTGGGACGGGTGGGAGATCTTGCGTGTTGACGCGTGAGGGGAGGGCTGCGAGGAGGACTGCGGTCCCCAGCAAGAGTCTAGGAAAGACCATCTTTGAGGTGGGTTCTATATTGTTCTATAGTGTATGTGTGGTTTTCTATGGATTTTTTCTAAGTCCGATTTCGGTCTGAGGGGTGGAGGATTTTGTCTATCTGATGGATTGAAAAAGGGGGGGATTTGGCGAATTGTCGGAGTTTATAAGACAAAATCGGGAAATGGTTTCGCCACGCCCCGCTGACCGCTTTCGTCCAATCAGGACCTGAACCCTAAACCCTACAGCTCCCTTTTTTCGAACTCCGACACGTCATGTCGTACAGCATGCACTAAACCTCCTTCTTACTCATTCCTTTACCCAAGTCCATCTATCTCCGGCATCGCGCAAAAGTCTCGCATCTCAGTATATCTCTACATGCAAGTGAGAGCTTTCCCAGTTCGATTTCTAACGAACGAAATACCTGAAATATCAAGCAAGGCCAAACTTGAATCCAGGTGAATTTAGCACACACATAAAGATGTTTCCGCAAATACTCTCTAATTCTCATGCCCAGATCAATTCAGATAGGTTCCATATCGTCGGGTTTGTCGCGTCGTATGAGGGCGCTGGTCAAACCTGGAGCACTGCATCCCCACAAAACACATCCTTCTTCAGCTCCTACCAAACCCCCTCCAAAGTCGAAAAAATACCAGGCACTCTCTTCCCCCTTCCCCCGCGACTCCCAGATGCTAGACAGATGCTAGATGGCTCATTCATCTGCTTGACCGCCCGTCACTGTAGTCGTCGGTTCAATGTATTATACGGGGTGGGATGCAGGTGCGACGTATTGGCAATGGGCATGTGGAGGAGGATGTGAATACGGTTGGTGGTGGGGTTGTGGAATGGGGAGAGGATGATTTTGAGGCGCCGTATTTGTGTCCGTTGATGAAGGATGCGTTTGCAGGGAGATGTGTGTTTGGTGGAGTTGTATTTCGGACTGATGATTCTCATATTCCTTTTTTTTCGCGTTTCGTCTCTCATCATCTTCCGGTCAAAAGAAAAATGGTCATATACAAGAGTCTTGCCACGGGTACGATCCTACCACCAGCAGAAACTTCAAGGACTTCTCCTCTCCTCGCACACGACATCACAACCATTGGGGCATTCGCGGGTGGGCCGATTGCACGTATTGATCAGCTTGGACAGGGCCGGCGTTTGTTTGTCGGAGTTCATCGGGGGGGGGGGGTTGATGGCGAGTGAAGTCCGGGAATCGAGTCACAACAATCTGGAAGGGTTCTGATCCTGTTCGCGCCGTTTACAATTTACCTGCTTGTCGCGGACCACCAACTTGAGAGCAGCTTGAACACGTGAAGAGAAGACCAACAGTTGTCCTATTTGCACTTCTCATCATGCCATAACAATCAACGTAAGTTAGTTTGCCAAGTGTTTACATGCTTCTATTTTGTGAATAATAAATATATGTGTAGGCAGAACATTAGACAGGATAATATCGTCCATTATGCTTACTACAATTCTACCAACATAATCGACAGCGCCATCACGACGAACCCACAAATCATCGCCATGCTAACATGCATAGGCGGAACCCCCCGGAACCGGAACGCCGTCGGTATGAGCTCCACCAAACTGACATATGTCATCATGCCGCTGACGATACCAAAAAGGACGGCGAAGGTGAAGTCTGAGATCGATCCTTTGTTGGAACTCCATACGCCGTACCCGATGAGACCGCCTAGTGGCTCTGAAACGGCTGCGACGGATGCCCAGAGGATGGCTTTCCAGCGGGAGTTTGTTGCGAAGAATACGGGCATTGCGATGCACATGCCTGGATATTTGGAAGAGGCGGGGACAGGGCGAAAGAGGGTATGGGCATGGTCAGCAAGCATTCGTCTCTCAAGTAAGGTAAGTCTCTCCACGTTCTTTGACAGACATACCTTCAGGAATATTATGAATGGCAATAGCTATTGCAACAGGGACCCCCAACGACGGTTCCGCCAATGTCGATATGAAGGTAGCGAGCCCCTCCGGAATATTATGCAATCCGATAGCGATTGCAACAAATAGGCTCAACTTCAGTAGTCGTTTCTTTTCCTTTTGTTCGAGTTTGCCGGCTTCGACCGCGGGGGCAAGTTGAAATGCTGTGTCGTGGTTGGCTGCGGCGCATTCTTGGACTTCTAGAGTGTTGTCGGCTTCTAAGGCCTTTTGGGTTGGTGGTTGATCAATGGAACGTTGTAGGAGAAGGTCAGAGTTGACTCATAGATCTCCAGAATTGCTCGAAACTTCGGCTTACCTTATGATCACCAATGAGGTCAACCAAATACTGAAACCCCGCAATCAGCAACATGCCCCCAAAGAACAGCAATATCGACGCAACCCCAAACGGAATAGGTAGTTCCCCCTTCAAAGCCGCCGCTCTTAAATGTTCCCGCATGGCACTGTAGACTTCCGTCAAGGAGATGAAGAGCATGACGCCTGCGGCGAATGCCAGTGAGAAGGGGAGGAAGTGGATGTATTTGTCGCGGGAGAAGAGGAGTCCTAGGGCACCGCCGATGATACTTGCACCGCCGGCGGCGGCTGTGAGACCGATGGCGAGACCGATGTGGTCGCTCATGAGAGTGTTCTAGCAGATGATCTTGTGGTGGGAGAGTAGTAAAGAAAGTGAAGGTTTGAAGGACTTTGATTATGGGGGATTTATTCTAAGTCAGTACTGCACTGAGTTTCAAGTCACATCTAATAAGCGGAGAAAGCAGGACTGAGCAGAGCGAGCGGACAGCATGATCTCGTCATTACATTATCGGATCATGAATCATACAAAGCAAAAATTGACGCGATGGCTCATGGACCAAGCGGCTGCAAGCGGAATGATGGGCCAATCGAAATTTTTGGCTTGCTTGGAAACATTGAATATCGTGGGTTTTGTTTACCACCAAAGGAAAACATGGAAACAAAAAATAAATATAAAAAATCGTAAACCTCACAAAGGCTAAGAAGTATGCTACACATACAAGCGCTCCTGTTACAAATATACTTAATGTTTTACAAGTTAGTTAGCTACTTCAATCTTTAACCTCCTCAAGTCTAAACCCCTCCACCCCCTCCTCCTTGATTAACCAATACTTCTCCAACCGATACGTTTCATATGTCCTCGCCGTCAACATCATCGCTCTAACGTGATGCGGTTTCCTCGTCGCCTGCCTCGCAAACCCCCGATTAGCCCAAACACACATCGCCAAGCACTCCCTCTTCTCATTCAAATCCCCGTACCAGTACTTCAATATCCCTCCACTTTCCCGTGCTTCTCGATGGGCTTCTGCGTCTGCTGCGTATAGTTCTTCGGTGCTGGCGTCTGCGCGTCTTATGGATCGGAATGCGACGATGTACCAGGTTTTGGAGATGGTGGAGGGAAGGAGGGAGGCGATGGTTTGCCAATTGAAGGAAGTGGCGAGGGGGAGGATTCGATAGTCGGGGTGGATGTGTGTGAGGTGTTGGAGGGCGTTAGAAAGAAGGATGTCCGCGGGCTCGATGCCGGGGGGGAGGAGGATGTCTTCTTGTTCAGATTTTGATGATGGGAGGTCCGGGATGGCAGGTGGGCGTGAAATCACTAAGCTCGAGGCCATGTTGCTTATGTTGAATGTTCAATATTGTTGAAAGTGAGTGGTAGTGAGTGGTAGTAAGTGGTATTCACAAACATGCTGAATTTATTTACATTTTCGAGCTCCCTTGACAACCAGCTTCACAACCCTTCAACCCTTACCTGAATACTTCCTCGTGATTCCCAGCGCCAAAGTATGGCGTGATTGAACCCGCGTCGCGACAACATCCCTGCCGAGTGATTGGGGATAAGGGCACGTTCACTTAACTTTTCCCATGGTCGTTTCAGCAGTTTTCGGGGTTTGTCATTTCGGGGTGACATTCCGTGATTTCGATCCAATGACTGCCGAGGACTTCAAAAAGTGCCAGGGTTCCACACAGACCGTTGCCGTCTTCCTGTCAACAAAGGAAAGTCAAGGAAAATCACGAAATAGCAACCAACCATGACGAAAACCTTCCCCATAATCGACCTCTCCCCCCTCTTTCAAACCCACCCTCTCTCCTCC
>JADGJF010001059.1:0-12187 GCA_027596845.1 Quaeritorhiza haematococci
GGCGAAGGTCATGAAGAAGAGTGGAAGCTAATCCACATACATATCATCTGTCTTTGTCTTCCGACTTCTCACATCTGCAGTATGGTGACAAGGTAATAATAACAAATGGTTCTTTTGTTTCTGCCGACAAAGTCATTTCTAAGTAGCGGGCATTAATATTGATTTTCTATTTCCATCCAGTATTTCAACTATTACACAGCCAGGGATCACTAGATAGATTGAACTCTATTCCAAGCCGGTCTGTAGTATTGTAGCTGGCCTCAACGGCGGGATCACTCCTCTCAAATCTAGAGTGTCTTGTATTTATTGCACGCTGCGTCTCTCTGAAGCATTTTAATAAGACACTTTTCAACAAAAATACAGACGAGACCCGCCTTCATTGTTATTTACAGAGGGCCGAGAGCTGTTGCATATCCCATTCCGCGCAAAATTCCCAACACCAAACGACCAATGGGTCCGGTCGGACCGCTGCTCGTTGCATCTAACCCGAAGCCTGGTGTTCCATATGGTCTCATCAGGAACTCAGTGGTTCCGTCGTAACAGTCTGCATCCAAGTGGGAAAACGTGCTGCCAGGCATCCATTCTTTGGCCGTATATAAAAGTCCGTAATCCATGCCGTAGTTTAACCCGCCCGCATTCGAAAAAAGCACCTGAGTCCCGACAGCTTGTGACCGCAACTGATCCCATGGACCCAGTGGGAACCAGGAAGCCACCTTTCGCGGCGTCACCGCCGTCGTGTTGCGTAATGTCCGAGCTATGTTAGCTCCTTCGGTGTCATTGAACATATCCAGAAATGTGCCGAAGTTTGGTGTTTGGAGTTTTGTCGCCACATCCTTCGCATCCCGCATGATCACCTTGGCGTAATCCGCCATCCACACCCCGTTTGTCGTATCCGCGAGTAGCCGATCGAAAATGTATGGCTGTGCGAGCCCTGTGATGGTGCCGTTCGAGTCGCTGTCCACCCACGATGGCAACAGCATGTCGTCCGACGTCCACGTATACCACCCAGATATGAACCCCAAACCATGCAACATCTCGTGCACAACGATCTGCTCCATATCGTAAACATTTCCTTTTGTCTTGGGGCGAGGGACCGTACCCGTTCGAAGTGTTTGTGACCCAAATGGTCCATCTGTTGTATCTGGTTCCCCTACTGGATCCTCGTCTGTTGCGAACCACCACGCGAAATCCGAATTGAAGTTCATGGAAATGTCGTAGTAGCCCGGTAAGTTGGGGTCTTGGGCGTTAGCAAAGACAGGATCGTTTGGGGCGTACTGCTTGGCGAGAGACGCGGGGTAGAGGTAATTTGGATCCACCCCCAAAGCTTCTGCAGATTCCGCGCTGAAAACATGCCATGCTGAAGGAGAGGATACGGCCAAAGTGCCGTCACGTCCCTGACAGGGGTCCTCCTCCTGGGACTGATCGAGCGATGGGGGTAAACGGGAACGTGAATCTTCCTTCGCCATCACCTTCCCATCCTGCCCGTGTTCGCTCAAACCTCGCACACCAGAATCGGAACTGCTGCTCCCTCCTCCTGTTTGCGACTGTTGTCGTGGACAAAACGACGAAAACGACGCATTAATGCGCACAGGCTGTTCCAGTAATATAATCCTCGCCAACCTCTCGCAGGCGCGTTCCATAGCCTTTCTCGCGTACTCGCAAGCAAACCGGATGTGTGTGGCGTTATTGTATGGTTCGAGAAGAGTGCTTGGGTTCCGCCTCAGGTCGTCTGCGCTGGGGAGGTTCACATCGCAGTGAAAGTCAACGATGAATGAGACACGGTTTTGGTCGTTCAAGATGTTGAAGGAACTGTTTGAGGCGGTTGGTACAGTGGTGGGTACTGTTGTCGTGCGGATCATGCCACGGCGATCAAGGTTTTGGTGGGTGGGATTGGGCTTGAAGATGGGATGTCCACGGCCATTGAGTGTTGATGGGAGAAGTTCATACCGGCGGGCGATATGTGTTTGAGGTTGAGAAATGGGTGCAGCTGTCGCTGCTGCGATGATGAGAGCCGTGATGGATAGGAAGGGGGTCATTTGTTTGAAATGTTGAGTGGTTGACGACGTGGGTGGATGACGTGAAACTTGAACTTGAGACATCTGGACGTTTCACAGATACTTCAAGTCTTCACCCACAGTCCAGCTGAGTCCAGACTGAGTCCAGACCGCCCTCGTTTGATTCTTCCTACCTCAGCGCGCGAACCATGGTAAAAAAGTGTGCGTATCTTGAGTCCCCTTACCTATTCACTCATTATCAGAGTCACACCCCGACTGATAATATGCACCTGCCCATTTCCCTTGCATTTCGCTGTTCTCATTCGCGCGGGAACTGAAACCAACAGATTATTGCGACTTCTGCGACAGATCTTTCCCAGACACGCAAATTGCACGCAAAAAGGTGAGTATCTTTTTCTTCCATACGCTTTCACCTGCTTCGTTTCCCCTCCCATCGCTCAGGACTGGGAAGAAGAAACACGGAAATGTCCACGGACACAACCGCCCCAAGTGTGGTGGAAACGTTTGGAACAAACCCATTCCGAACTTCCCACACGGACCCGTGGAGCACTTTGGTGTCTCCCTGGTTGATACCCCACATCACTCAAACTTAGAACGCAATTTCCTAATCCAAATTCTTCACTGATCTTGGGATATTTCACTGGTTCAATTTTTTAGCATTTGGAAGGCAATAGTGTAAGTTTACGGCCATCACTGGTTCTGTGGTAAAGTGCGATGAAAAGGACGCATCTGAGAAAACAATTCTTCTTTCATTTTGCAGCACAAGCAGAACGTAAAGCTGCACTACGACTCATTCAGAGGTCAGTTCGTTACTCCGAAGCGAGACTCTGTAATCTCCATTTCGACTGTACACAGGATTTCAGTTTGTAATCTTTTGCGCAACTCTTTCTGACTCCCTTCTCGCTGTCTCTCTTTCCCTTATCTCTTTGAATATGCAGATGTGGGCGATCTCATCCGTGAGCAGATCGGAAAACCACCGTGTCGGCACTTCTTTTCAGGGAACTGCGAGTTTGGCTTTTCTTGTCGGTACTCGCATATCCCACCAGGAGTTGATCCGGAAGGTTCGTGTCGAGGATGGATGATTCAGTGAGAATTGACGGCTGTAGAAAATGAAGGATGTCGATGAACATCCAGTCTGAGGTGATCATCAGCTGACTTTGTCGAACCTATCGCTCCTTACCCGGCCTCACGTGGCGACTTCCAACCGCCAAACAGTATACATCGCACAAGTCAAGGCCTATAGGGCAGCTCCTGCCGCGACCGCAAAAACTCACAACTGGAAACTTCCTGACGGGATGCCACGCATGGAGGAGCTCCCCCCAAGTCTCCGACCTCCACCCCCTCAGGGATACGACTACACCAACGCTGAAGACTGGGGTTGACAGCCATGCGTCCGTAAAAGGAATGCATCAGGCACGGACATCCGCCGAATCATGACAATCTGGGATGTAGGCGACGTCAGTAAGGAAGTGCTCCAAACCAAGTTGAGTGTGTTCCGAACTGAAACCGGGACATTGATGACTTGGCAAACCGCGGACATGTGAAGTTACGGCCACCCGTCGGCTCACTTCCATATCAACACGGCATTCGGACTTGTCAACCTTAAGGTACCCATGATCTGATCATTCGGACCTTCCCAGATGCTCCGTCTTCCCTTTTACAGTTTTGCCATCTGACATGGCCGTTGCTGCCAAACGTGGCGAGTGAAGACTGTGACTAGGAGCGTTTAACTGCCGAAGATGAATAATGGACCCCGAACAAGCCTCTTAAATCTGCTCTTAGATGGGGACTTGAAAATTGCGATCTAGAACCCGGTTGAACTGTTGAGGAAAAATAATCTTGGTTCGAACCTACGAGGAACCACATGTCGGGCGCCGCGTCGTCTTGTAACACAAGAATTGAAATCATGATCATGTTGTGTGTGGAAAGTCAAAGTGAAATCATTCCTCAGTACAAGACCCAGGAACTCCCGCGAGAGTTGCTCCCGTTCATCTTCATCCATCTTGAAAAACCCGACCTCGTCTCCGCAGCATTCGTCTGTAGGTAATGAAATCATCCGCAAGCAGTATTGTCCGCCTGTGGTGGTTTTTATGGGACCCGTCCACGTCAACATTTTCTTCCCAACCCATTTTTCCTTCCCCGCATCCTTCCTTTTGGCTTCAATAGAACATGGAACGCACAAGCTGTTCCATTGATTTGGCGTCGCCTCTCTATCTGCACCATCCCACACGCCCGCTCATTTTACCGCAGCGTGACAACTCAGGATGACGCGCTTACACAAAGCCGATTCGGTTTTAGCACCCCCAACCGTCTTTCTTCCTCCAGACCTGCACCTATATTCACCAATTGTATGTCCTCCTTACCCGCGACTATCGGCTACATCACTACAAAACCCGTATCCTTGTACAAGTACGGGGTTTTCGTGCGCGAACTTGAGTTTCGGGAGCAGGGTATTTCAGGCGGTATAGGAGGCGGGGGTGATGCTGGAGGTTTCAGCGTTGCCACCGCCGCATCACGGTTCCTCTCCCTCGCTTCCACCTACAATCCGTTCCGACTCACGGGGTCCGCGTTTGTAGCCTTATTCGGGCAGTTGGGGAATCTTACGCACCTTGATTTGACTTTAAATCGGCGCAGACTCGGATGGGTCGGTGGGCAGAATCTTGGCGGCGTTGGGGGCGGTGGTATGGGCGGTATGGGCGGATATGGTGGTGGAGCAAAGGTGGGATGGTTAGGCGAAGTACCGCCCCTGCACTTGCTGCCAGAAATGTGCCCGCGGATGGAGGTATTTGTGTTGCGGAATTTTGGAACGCACGTTGTTGGGACTGGTGCTGGTGCTGGTGACCATGATCAGCGCATCCTGCAGCAGCAGCAGCATCAACAACAGGAGGAGAGGATTGTTGAGGAGTTTGCCCGGGCGATGGGGAGGTGGTGGAATCACACGTTACGTTCGTTGACGTTGTGTTCTGTTGCTGGATTCGGCGATGTGGCATGCACGCTTCTGGTTGAGGGTCTTGGCGGGGACGATGGGCATTTACGGGAAGTACGCTTGGAAGGATGCGGGGATATATTGACTCGGCTTGGCGTGGGTGCGTTCGGGACACAGGAAGCACTGACGGGCACAGTGACGGGCAAAGCTCGGGGATGTCCACGATTACGTCTCCTCGAAGTTCAGTGGCATTGGAAATCAAAGGTGGTCTCTCAAGGGGTAGATGATGGGACCATTCGAGATATTTGCACCTTATGCCCGGAACTAGAGTGCGTTTCATTCGGGTACGCTCCGCTTCTCACATCGGAAGGACTACTCTCGCTTGCCACCCTCACACGCCTGAAAGAACTCGTCCTAGACGACACCGCTGGACCAGGTCCATCAGACCACCCGCTGGACGAAGCTGCATTGTGCGATCTGGTCGTGGCCACAAAGGGGTCTTTGAGGAAATTGGTTCTCGGCAACGGATGCGAGGGTGTGGATGCTGCGTTGCTGATTGTTCTTGTAGCATTTGGGACTGACATAAACAATTTGGTGCTGGGGAGCTGTCGAAAGAGACTTATTGGGACCGGTGCGTTCGTCGGGTTTGAATCGCAGCCTGGGTTCAAAGTCTACGTACGGCCCGCTGAGGGACCTGGTGTAGATATTATAAGGAGAAAAATGGATGAGCGGGATCGCAGTAGATTGTTCTGATTGCAGCGATCCCCTCCAGCAAAGCGGGATCTGTATTGTATATCTTATCCGAAGGTGCCTTAACCAATGATATATTAACACATTTTGGCGAAAAAAGCATGAACTAGTTAGGCAAAACGAAGAAAAGTCGTAGAAGAGGGGAACTGGCTCGGAAGTCAGAAGTGGGACATTTACAAAACGGCACAATCAAACCCGAATTTCATGTCTTTGGTCCATAAAAGGTCGGTCCTTCCATAAAATCTGCAATCGAAACAGAAACTTGGGAGGAATGGGACTTGCAACTTTGAGGGTATCAAAGGAGTTCACCGGCACCAAATCTCTCCCATACATTTTACCCAGACCTCCGTCATTTTTCACGACTTTGATCAACCCCTGTTACTCTTTATGCAGCCCCTCTACCCCAGACACCACTCCTTTCTTCCTATGTCCTCTTCAATCCTCACTTCTTCCCTTGTATTATGTTCACAAGCCAATCCAAACTGTCCGTAAGACCCTCTCCCGTTTTCGCCGAGCATTTGAAAATAGTCCACGTCCGGTTTCTCAACTCCGTAAGCCCCAAACTCTCTGACACCTCCGTATGAGTCATCGCCCCTTCCAAATCCTGCTTGTTCGCCAACACCAAAAGAGCAGCTTCCTTCAGCTCTTCCTCCTCCAACATAGCAACGAGTTCCTCACGAGATGTTGCAATACGATCCCTGTCCACCGAGTCGACTACGTAGATGATGGCATCAGTGTTTGCATAGTAGCACCGCCAGTAGGGCCGAATCGAGGTTTGACCGCCCAGATCCCAGACTTGGAATTTGATATTTTTGTAAGAGACGGTTTCGACGTTGAAGCCGATCGTTGGAATGGTGGTGACGACTTCACCGATTTGGAGGCGGTAGAGGATGGTAGTTTTGCCGGCGCCGTCGAGACCGAGGATCAGGATACGAACTTCCTTGGAACCCCATAGGCGGGCGAGGAGGCGGGAAAAGAGGGCGCCCATGGCTTTTTAGTGAGTAGGATGTATGTTGGTGGTGGTGGTGGTGGTGTCAGCGGGTGGACAATCAAAGGGCGGGTTTTGCCGCTGTTGAGGATTTCCAAGTGCAAAACCCTCCCAGAAAAACCAATGAGAACGTTCCTCGCGTTATGACGCCGAAAGGCCGTATTATCAATCGTATGTCAAAGACAGGCGAGATTTTGTCGTTTCAAAAGCAGAATATCTGCGAAGGGGGAAAGGGGAAAATTGAAAAACACAAAACGTGGGAGGTTTGAGGAGTCAGTATTGCAGTCAATTCGGCTGATTCGTTATGAAGATATTTCATTTAAGTCAAGAGCAAAGGTGGCTTTTCGGATTTCGAGAAACTGGTTTCAAACGGTTTTGGGACCTTCCAGCCCGACCGCAAGAAGCGTTCTTCTAGTCGTCTCCTCTAAAACGTCAACATCAATTTTCTTCTGCTCTATTTAGAGGCGAAGCGCACACGGCCGAGCACAGGCCGTTGTTCCTCTTTTCGAATATTTACCGGATCCCATGACGACTTGCCACTCAGCACATCTATAGCTGCCCCCCAAGGACAAGAGTATCCCGCCACCATCAGTTCTCTTGCCAAAGGTATACCAGACACCACCCATGATTTCGTCGGAACCTGAGAGCTATCCGGACCACGCCGCACTGCACCAACTTCCTTCACTTTCCTTTCCTCCACACCTTTGAACCCAACTTGTCTCTCCCAACAATCCTATCCTTAGAGTGGATTCGGCTGGTCTGTCGTCTTCCTCACAGCTCCGCGGAGCAAGCTCCAGGAAAAGGCAGTTTCTTAGAGCGATTCAGCGATGTCCCTCCCCCATCGTCGGTCCCCATGACCGCAAAACAACTTCTCATTACCTGTTGGAAGGTCCTCGTTGGGCGTGATTACTAACAGGAGACCTCGGTTGCACAAGAACGTATCGCAAAACGCCAGTCAGCACAACAAAGGGAACACTGCAATGCACGAGAGACTCGACCGACGCCAACTTCACACATGTAAATTTGCCGGAAATACAATGTCAAATGCTCCTATGCATCTATCAGGCTCTCCTCGAGAAACTGGAGAAAGGGTAACAGGTTCTATTTGACGAAAATGGTCTACACACTACTAAAAAGGAGCTTACGTCAACAGAGTCAATGCGGCTGCCATGTCGTTCACCAATCTTCTGGCTGTCCCATCTCTTCAAAGACAAACTTAACCACCCGAATGGCGTAACGGGCCCAGAATCCGCGGTACAGGGATTTCAACCCCACCCAATATTGTATTGATTGTTGTTGCTCGCGCACGCTTCCAGGGCTCGCGGCTTCAGATCGACTTCGCTGTCTCGGTGACTGACCCCACGGCGATGGTTCACTCCAGCTGTTGTAAGTCACAGAAGAATCTGTTCGTCCTCCAAAAGCCGAGCCAGCTCGCTTGCCAATGCCGAGTCCGCTTAGACTCCCAGTACCAACGTCGCTCCCCAAGTGAGGAGACGAAGGGACGGCTTGATCGCCGTAAATTGGTTCCCACTCCTTTCCAACTCCGGGTAAACGCCTTCGCTTCCGCTTCTTGACACCTTCCTCCGTCAGAATGCAACGTATGCAGTCCCAAACCCCACGGTACAATGTGCTGCTCACCTCCACAACCGTGTCGAACATCTGCGCTCCACTGGTAGCGATGCTCCCTGTTGTGGTAGTGGGACTAGTTGGTGTTGTCGATGCCGTCGTCGTCGCGCCTGGATACGCTGCTTCAACTGTGCGTCTCGGGAATGTCAGCTTTTGCAGTTGGAGCCTCTTTCGTGCCACATCGAATGGCGTCACAACAGCGACCTCAGCGGCCATGAAGGCGATAGTGGCCAACTTGTAGAGGACAGGGTTGAAAGTCGAGGTGAGACCGAGCTCCTCGGTGATGATATATTGGGAGACTACGCGGACAAGGGGACCCAGTGCATGCACGAAGAGGGAAGGAATGAGATGCCGAGCCGAGTAAAGGGACCCAATGGTTCCGACACTCTCTTCTTGGGTGATAGCGTGGAGAGCATGGAACGGACCGTAGTATTTTTTGCGGTGGGATGCGGAGGACTGGACAATCAATCTGATGGAGAGAGGGTGGGAACCGATGTCAGATGAAAAGTGAGCTGAGAGAAACGTACAAGCTTTCGTGATGAATTTAGTCGACAGATACCTTGTTCGGACGAGCTCTAGGGGACTCAACAGCCCGCCGACTACAATGTGACTCAGAATCATCGTTGCCGGATGTGTGTCCTCATATACATCGAGGATGTCGTTGAACACTTCCTCCAGATTCGGCTGGAGATATGAGAATGATGCATTGTACATGAACGATGTGAAGTGCCCTTGAAAAACGTTTTTCAAAGATTAGACTCAGAGCGCTTACTACTGGTGGGAAAGTCATAAATCATACCTTTCAGGAGCGCCGTCCACCCCTCATTTTCATTCTCCACCACATGGCGGATGTTTTCCCATACACCATCGTTCAAAGAAGTTAAGTACAGGGCACCATGAGGTCCACTGTGTTGAACCGTTTCGAAGTTTGACAGCCCGGAGTTCACGTCTTGCTCAGCATCCTAAGGCCAAAACGACAAAAGTATCAGTCAGCTCAAATCATCTTCGCTAGTTTTTGCACATGCTCTGTCCCCATACTTGAAAAGGCGCAAACCTTGGTTTGCATGACCAACAGAGGTTCCGCCAAGAACTCATGCAGGGAAAGAACAACGGCCAGCTCAATCAAGGAACAAACCTCACTATCGTAGGACTCCCTTCGCTGGTATTGGACTTCGCTCAAAGTGTTGACAACCTCAAGTGGACCCGTGACAACGGACAATACATAGTTTTGCAAAGCAAATGAAGCAAGGTCTTGGTTGTCGAAGGGGTCCAGATCAAAGTTGTACGTATGGAGGAAATCGGAGACAGCGTTTGTGGTGCTCTTTGAAGCAGCGGTGACAGAAGAGGTGGCAGCAGTTGTTGGTGAAGTGGACGCCGTCGAAACTTTGTAAGGTGCGAGTGTGGACGATGAGGAAGACGACGAGGAACCGGAGAAGAACTGCACGGGATCCTGGCGATTGAGGAGGTACTGTATAAAGGAACTTGCCATGATTTTCTCTGTTTCTCAGACGTGAGCCTGCGTGGGGCCGGTAGACAGGAGCAGAGTCGCCTCAGAGTTGCAATGGGTGGGTTTGCACCAAAAACATTTCCAATGACGGTGTGTCACAAACACAGGCAGCCTCTCGGAGTTCACGAGCAAACACAAACTGAACTGCGGACTCTGGTGAGGACCTGGGTGAGGACTGGTGTTGTGGAATGCGAAGAAAAAGAAACCCGCTTGACTGCCTAGTGCTTCTTACCTGCTCAGGAAAAGTAGCTGTACATCTGCGGACTACCTGGTATCCCTTGAAACATCTCCGTACGCTTGCTCAGAAACGCCACGCTGGACAGGACACGCTTTCCAGGGTTTGTGAGCCGGAGTCGATCCCCATCTCCGGTCGCTGTTGGTCGCAGGCAGAGACTGGGCCTGGCACGCTCTTCCCTGGCTGCCGCTGCTGCAAGAATTGCCACTGCCAATGACGCCGGCGTCATTGGTGGCCTTTTCAACTCCTTTTCACAAGGGGTTGATTTTCCTGACTTCAAAACTTCTGCCAGCTCTACTAATGGTGGGGCGAACATGGGCCAGATCTCTTTTGGACCGAGTTCTCTTGACGGAAACTCTCTGAGAAGCAGCAGCGACAGCGGCAGTGTTGGAAATGAAGGTGGTGACATGACCTCAGCAACGGGTGTGGGAAACCCACACTTGTTTACAAAATGGAGGGAACCTCCAATGTCCCCCGAAGACAAACCCGTCGATTTTGAGACTTTCACAACCTCCACAACAGCAGAACGGTCTCTTCGAAGATCGGCAAGTCCTTTCAGCAACAGAACCCTGTCCTTAAACCACCCCGCCAGTACTGGCGCAGCCAACGTCAACGTCCCATCATACTATCCCCTTCGACCAACGCGTTCAGCCAAAAAACGGATCGTTGCACCCACACCCATTCAAACCGTCGGTGTCTGGGGACCTTCGCCCTTGGGTTCTGCCAGCATCAACGGATTGGAAGTTCAAGCTGCCAATATTGTTAACAGTGTTTCTGATGGTGGCAGCAGCGAGGGGAAGTTCAACCGGGATAGATCTGATACGCCATCCTCTTTGTCCTCGACCTCTTCGACCTCCTCGGGAAGAGTCCGCAGAATGCCGGAGCATTCATACTCCCAAGACGGTTCCGACGTGCAGATGAGCGACGTATTAGGCGCCAATTCGAAAGATAAAGATCATGCCGATAAAAAGCAACCCGAAAGACCTGTCACCGGCCGCGTGAGGCGAGCCAGTTCTGGTTCCCTGCGGATAAACACGTCGACATCTTCGCTTGCACGGTCTTCGTCGTCAACTACCCGAGACGTGAACATGCAGTTAGATTCCCAGAAGTCTGCTTCCGAAGATGGACCGCTGAGCGGCTCAAGCATCCAGGGTGTTTCATCAATGGTACATTTCACACGAACTGTTTCCTATTTGTTTCCCAACTGTTCGTGTTTCTTCGACTTTCGTGACGCGCGATTCATGGTCCATAGTCAAGCCTGTTAAAAATATCCCTTTGTTTTCCCATTCAGCCGCAAACCAAAGTTTTGAAACGGATTGCCCACTTGCTTCAGGTATGGAAACTTGGATTTCGTCTGTTTTTGCCGTCTTTGGACTAACATATTCTGGTGGAAATCCCTTCTCATCGATTGTACACTTTGGTGCTTCAGGACGAAAACCGTCCCTTCGATTCTGAGATTGCCCATGAACATGCTACGACCTCGCTTCTGAAACAGATGCCACCTTCCGCGATGTCACCAGGAGGAAAATCGATATCGGAGGGGCTGGATTCACCCTTGTTGGACGCCGAAGACGTGAGTTTTTCGCTTGATGTAGGAAAGTCTTTGGAGAAAAATATGAAAACCTCGATCGCTCACAATCCTTCTCGTTCATTTCAGGTTCCCCTCACACCGTTCCCGAAAATGCTCCCGATACCCGCAGACCAACTGAAAAGCCCCGCGTCTTACATTTCAAACTCCTCCAAGCTCAATCCAGAGAATTCGGTGAGTTGCTCTCTTCTGGGGGACGGCCGGAAAAAGAGAGAGAAGTTCAAAAATTGTTGCCGGTCTTTCACATAGTAATCTCTTGCCCTTCCAGTTCATATCGCGCCATCAAGAGATCCTTTCATCCCCTTCTTTATCCCCGGTCCAAGCACCAGTAGGATGCCTCTCACCCATCTTGCTGGAACGCAAAGGAAAGCGAAAAAGTACGTCTTGCACTTTTCTCGAGGTTACAACGTTTTTCCGTTCCTCACCACCCAGGTTTCAATCCTTACATCGTTGCTAGTGAGCACGGACGACCGCTTCGAACCGTATAAACGTCTCCGAGTCCCATCTTCGCCAACGATCTACCCCGCCGACCGCGCCACACCTTCCCCCACC
>JADGJF010001060.1:0-12163 GCA_027596845.1 Quaeritorhiza haematococci
AACCCAACCCACCATGATTGATCTTGACGGGCTCTACACGATCCTCGCGCTGTCCCTCCCTTCAACCCCGCCCGCCGGCCCCCCAGCCCCCCCGCCGGGGGGCACCGCCCCCGGGTCTGGGGGGTTGGGGCCTGGCCTTTTTAGAGTGTTTGAGGGTGATGCTTCGGGTGGGGCGGGTGGAGATGGGAATGAGGGACAGTTGTTGAGCGATTATGCGGAATTGGGGGGGTTTGTGGATGTGGGTGATGGGGGTGGAACGGTTGATCAGGAGTGAGTATATGTGTAGTGTGTTCTCCCTGGTTTTTCTGGGGTTGGAACCATATTGGAGCGGTGGGGTTGTTTTTCATCGTTTTGCGGTTAGGCACATACTTATGAACTTCAAATCTCCCTTTGCCTTTTTTCCTCACCTCTTTCCACTCATCGGCATTTTGTTGCTCCATCAGCCTCGCCCTCGCACTCTCCCTCCAAGAAGAAGAAAATATTCGACACCAAGAGTTCCTCAAACGGCAACAGCAGCACCAGCAACAACAACAACAGCAGCACCAGCAGCAACAACAGCAGGCTGCATATGGTGGCCGACCAACACCGCCACGGACACAGCCAGCGGGGTATGCCCAGCAACAGGGACAAAGTCCACGGCCGCCTGTTCAGCAGCGGCCAGGTGGTGGTGGGGGTGGGAGTGGGAGCAACGTGAAAGAAAAGGAGAAAGACAAGTGCTTGGTTATGTAGTGGAATGAAGCCGAAGAGAGGAAGCGCTGATGGATAAGAAGAAAAGGACCTCATTCTCAGCTTGAACTAACTTTTTTTTGGGATAAAAGGGTGGAAGAAAGATGGAGGGGAGAGCAGAGACTTTTGGGGCCGGGTTTCCATATCTTGCCCACTCGTATTATTGTAATTTTTCCGAGTCTCGGAAAGTGTATATTGTGTTCGAGTATGATTTGTATAGCGTAAAGCATGATGGTTTAAATCGATGTTGGATGTGATGTCCTCGTTGCATTCAACCCATGCCACCTTCTTTCTAAGACTTGCTGATGTCGAAAGATCGATCCAAGTGGATTTACCAACCGAAACTGGTTTCATACTGACTTTAACCCGATTTCTTCACTTGTTTTTGGCATCATTCTGGGTTACTCTTTATTTTTACACATTTCTTTAGGTATATCTTCATAAATATCTTCAGGCGTAGAAAATGAAGTGGGAAACAGCACTCTTTCAACTGTACAAATGCAAAAATATCTCGAAACTATACATATATACAAATCCGATCATGTGGGTATTGTAGAAAGTGTCGTGCGAAACCTGTTTTTTCTGGCTTTCAGTTGGCTTGACCATCCTTGAGGAGTAAGAAAGTCGTTGCCAGCCGGGCGATGTCGCCAAGATGAGTCCTTGCGCCTGGTTGGGCGAGCATCACTTCGACTGTGTCATCGGGGGTATGGTAGAAGTCTGCGGGTTGGTAGAAAAGGGTAGAATTGCTGGTGAGCCATGCGGCGAGATCATTTCCGAAACTGAAAACCAAAAGGACAGAGTACTTACTCGGCAAGTCCTCCATCCCAAAGATGTAAGCAGCCGGGAACCCATCCCTCACAAACGCCATCTGATCCGAGCAATCAATATCCCCACACGAATCCTGAATCATCCTCAAACTTTGCGCAAACACAGGTGCCAACCCAAAGAGCTCGTCCTTCAACGCTGTTCCTGCTGCGTTTTCGACATTGACGGTTGCGATCCCACCGCCTTGGATAGCGCCTTCCATGTCGAGCTGGAGCATTGCGCGGACGGGTGTACCGGCGGCTTTCATGGCGCGGGAGATGGAGCGGGAACCTTTGAGACCGACTTCTTCGGCGGCGTAGAAGTGGAATTCGAGGGGGTTGTTGGGGCGGAAGCCGGAGTCCACGAGGGCACGGAGGGTTTCGACAGAGATGGCGACACCAGAGGCTGTTTCGAAAGAAGGTTGTTTGCAAGAAATGATCAGTAAGATGGTTGTCAAGATCCATGTGCCAGAAGAGTTTGATTTTCTTTTTTCGACATCAACCATACACCCACCCTAGAAACACACAAACTGCGTACCATCATCATCAGCACCAGGAGCTGGCAAATCTCTCACAGCTTCCACAAACTCATTTGGCAAATCGGGGAAATCACCAAAGAAGCAGTCCCTGAAATCAGCAAACGTCTCAATAACTGCACCCGGGGACAGTGGGCAATCAGGCGGTTGTTGTCCATTGAAGGGGAAGGGTCGGTTTCCTTCTTTGTCGGCGGCTGCTTTCTCGTCACCAGGGCGGCGGGGCATGTTGATGGAGTCCATGTGCGCACCGAGGATGGTGAGCGGGCCGTTTGCATTTACGGACCCGGCGAAGCGGACCACGACGTTCTTTTGAAGGTTGGCGAGAGCTGGGGAGACGTCGGGGGTGATGGCGACTTGCTCGACTGATGATTAGTTGGTTCGGCGGGAAAATGGTTAGACATCAGGTTAGACATGATGTGTAGGAAAGGCCAGATTCCCCTCCCATCAACTCTATCAGAGGCCGACCTACCGGTGATGTCATCCCTCCCATTAGTGATCGTCCTCAGCTGCTGGGCGAGGAAATCGCTAGCCCGCACACCATCATCAGAAAAGGCAAATCGAGTGTTGAAAGATCCCACAAAGGTTTCCAAAAATTGGACCATGCGGTCGACGTTGAGGTTGCCAGTCACAGATTCAGCGAGCGTCATGTTGAGACCGGCGGGGGCAGCGGCAGTAGCAACACGCCCACCGCGACCTTTGTTTCCATTGGTTCCTTTGTTGCGGTTTTTGTTTTTGTTGCTGTTGCCGCGTCCCGTTCCTTGTTGACGGCGATATAAGGCATTGGTTGGGACGTTGGAGCGGCGGGAGAGGGAGCCGGCACAGGCTGGTTCGAAATTGTCGGGATTAGGGGGTGGATGTTAGTTTCTGGCATGCATGCAACGCTTTTCGGAAAACGACAGTGTGCTCCAGTGTGGGATCAGATGGGCGTCAACCAACCTTCAGCAACCCACGCTCCGCCGATGAGCGCGATGAAAAGGACGACAATGCCCTGGCGGATACAAGTCGCTAACATTGCTCACGGGTACTAATTGAGAAAATGCGTTATACTGCAGAGAGCCCTTCACCTTTATGTAAGATCGCAAAAAAATAAAGTTGAATACTTCGGAAACTTGATTACTGTTGGTCACAAGAGTCGCAAAGTGTGAACTTTATATACCTCTCATCTTGAATTTGAAGATCCATCGGCTTGAACGCCCAACCATGACCCAATTCCGAGCCAGAACCGAGCTTTGGGAGACGTCATTGTCCTGCTAACTCCGACTTGCCAGCCCATACTTATTGAACGCCTTTTTCGGCATAGACAAAAAAATGTTTTGAAATTCATGAAGTACAGCTTTTTTTCGATGCCTTTTTCGCCAAATGTCTTCTTGGTCATGCTGTTAGTTCAAATGATTATTGCACGCTGCCGAACAAGCAATAAAATATACGAAATGTGAGATTTGACCCTCGCTGAGGGTTCACACAAGCAAATACGGAAGGGTGGGTGGAGAAACCCAAAGAAAAGGGTAGTAGGACCTGCCAATCAAAATAGCCAGAGAGCGGACAAACTTCGGCATTCCGAAGGAGACGGATGGGATAGGGCGGGTACATGGCTCAAGAAATCGGCGTATGCCCGGCGGATACTTCCCTGATCCACTTTTTCAGGCGATAGAGCAAATTCTGAAACGACCGTAAAGCAGATTCCTCCAAAGGCTAGGAATCCCGACCTGTTGAACGTTGTTTGCCAGCGTCTGAAAGCACACACCCAACTGCGCATCGCCAGAGAAGACAGTGTACATATAATGTCGAAATTATGGCCAACACGTCCTCTGTCCTCTGTCTTCCTTTTGTCTAATCGACAGTTGAGAATAAGAATGTTGTTCGTCGGACTCTGCAGGTGTCCAGTTCGGTTTGGGGCTGAAAAGCGAATGTTCTCATTCTGGGACCATCGAATACGGCGCTGACTACCTAGCGTGAGAAGGGAGACACCCGCTGATCGTCAAAAACCGGGGATGTGAAAACCGGCGCATGCAGACCAGCTCGCGGGCGCTGATTCTGACAAATTTGAACGTGAGAGTTTGAGTAACCATGGCATGTTCGAACTTCAGATTCCCTTGTGGCGATGCATACCACCATCTCGACAATTCAGGTTCAAAACGTCGCGACGCAATAGGCAAAAGACGCATTTCAGCGGACATTCTTCATTTTCATTACACGTTACAGTTGTATTGGCCCTTCTTTTATTTACATACATTTCTCTTTGAGTATATGTTTAGAGGAAGAAAAGCACTAACTAACTACATGAAGTGGGAAAAAATGTCGAAACACGTGCACATATATACAATGCTGAAGATTTACAAGTTAGTTTTCCTCCACTCCTATTGATCAAGATCATGATCTAATACCGCCATCTTCAGTTGTCTTGACCATCCTTGAGGAGTAAGAAAGTCGTTGCCAGCCGGGCGATATCGCTCAGGTGGGTCCTGGCGCCTGGTTGGGCGAGCATTGCCTCAACGGTGTCATCAGGGGTATGGTAGAAGTCTGTGGTTCGGGTGGAAGAAGATATAGATGCAGCTGGTAAGCCATTTGGCGAGATCATCTGCGCAACCGAAAATTTAAACCAAACGAAATTCCAGGTGAACCGAACAAAGCAACTGCTCAACACTTACTCGGCAAGTTCTGCATCCCAAAAATGTAAGCAGCCGGAAATCCCTCCCTCACAAACGCCATCTGATCCGAGCAATCAATGTCCCCGCACGAATCCTGAATCATCGTCAAACTCTGCGCAAAGACGGGCGCCAACCCGAAGAGCTCGTCTTTCAATGCTGTTCCCGCCCCGTTCTCAACATTGACTGTAGCAATACCACCACCCTGGATGGCACCTTCCATGTCAAGCTGGAACATGGCACGGACAGGTGTGCCGGCGGCTCTCATGGTGCGGGCGATGGAGCGGGAACCTTTCAGACCGATTTCTTCGGCGGCGTAGAAGTGGAATTCGAGGGGGTTGTTGGGGCGGAAGCCAGAGTCCACGAAGGCGCGGAGGGTTTCGACGGAGATGGCGACACCAGAGGCTGTTTCGAAAGAAGGTTGTTTGCAAGAAACGATCAGTAAGATGGTTGTCAAGATCCATGTGCCAGAGGAGTTTGATTTCTTTTTTCGACTCAACCACGCATCCAACCTCGAAACACACAAACTGCGTACCATCATCATCAGCACCAGGAGCTGGCAAATCTCTCACAGCTTCCACAAACTCATTTGGCAAGTCTGGGAAATCACCAAAGAAGCAGTTCCTGAATTCCGCGAAGGTTTCAATGATCACATCCTGGAACCGTGGGCAATTGGGCGGCTGTTGTCCATTGAATGGAAAGAGTAGGTTGCCTTCCTTATCAGCAGTTCCTTGCTCGTCACCAGGCTGGCGAGGCATGTTGATGGAGTCCATGTGCGCACCGAGGATGGTGAGCGGGCCGTTTGCATTTACGGACCCAGCGAAGCGGACCACGACGTTCTTTTGAAGGTTGGCGAGAGCTGGGGAGACGTCGGGGGTGATGGCGACTTGCTCGACTGATGATTAGTTGGTTCGGCGGGAAAATGGTTAGACATCAGGTTAGACATGATGTGTAGGAAAGGCCAGATTCCCCTCCCATCAACTCTATCAGAGGCCGACCTACCAGTGATGTCATCCCTCCCATTGGTGATCGTCCTCAACTGCTGAGCAAGGAAATCGCTAGCCCGCACACCATCATCAGAGTAGGCAAATCGAGTGTTGAAAGATCCCACAAAAGTGTCCAAGAATTGCACCATGCGTTCGGTGTTGAGATTGTCAGTCACGGATTGAGCGAGTGTCATGTTGAGACCAGCAGGACCGCCAGCATTTGCAATACGAACATTGGCCGTACTGCGGTTTCCACGTCTTCCTTGTTGACGGCGGTATAAGGCGTTGGATGGAGCGTCGGAGCGGCGGGAGAGAGAGCCAACGCAGCCTGAGAATTTGAAGATTGGCGGGGTTTGGATGTTACTTTCTTTTGGGGGCATATATACTGGGCGCCTCATATCGAAGAACCACAATTGTAACGAACATAGAGAAGTAAACGAGAGAACAACCGACCTTCAGCAACCCAAGCTCCACCGATGAGTGCAAGGAAGAGGGCGAAAATGCCGTGGCGAATCCAAGTCGCGAACATTGCTCAGAAATGGATGAGTATTTGCGTGTAGGTAGAGAAAAAAAGTGCCCGAGAAAGCCCCTGATTTAAGTCTTAGATCTGAATTACTTTAAAAATACTTGTTTGCTGTGGTCATGGGAGTTTACCAACGTTTGGTTTGGACCTTTTATAGCTTTCCCCACATCAGGTTTATACTTCTCATCATGAAATTGAACTCGAACGCCTAACCCTTAGCGAGTCCAGATGCACCCGTGGCAGCACCAATGGGAGACGTTATCACAAACTCCGACAGTTGAACGGTCGGTACTTGCAAAGCCCCCTCACCAGCTCAACGCCTTTATGCCATGCAAACCCTAACGGGCAAACCAATAAAAGCGCATGACAACTCCGTTGCCATTTTTGCCCATTATGTTTCCGGCCTGTTCCCGTTGGTTTGATGATTATTGCAATTCTGCTGCCGCTCCTCTACCGCTCCTCTGCTCGTAATGCAGTCCAAGAGGCCGGGAGAGTTCAAGGTTTTCAGGGTGGCGGGACTGTGAGATGGCCGCCCTACGGAAACGTAGCCAGAGGGCAGGGCGGAGAAACTAATAGAGGGTTTATGCGCACATCCCTGTGTTATCCGTAAATCTTTTGCCTTTTCGTTAATGAACACTCAAAGACTCGGCGCCGCTGAACAACTTAAGCATTGGGAAAGAGATGTCTCAGAAAGCATGAGAGCGTGGTTCGTAGTTTGAACTCACGTAGCGACACGTAGCCCACACCACCTGACAGCTGAAGTGAAACCAACTGTATGGGAGACTCCCCCCGCAACTAAAGGTGCTTTATTTGGCACCGGTCATGATGTTTCTGATTATTTGCCTTCTTTAGCGCCCGAACGCTCGCACCACAAGAACGAAGGTTGAGATAAGACAGCAATGAAAGTGTAGGAAAAATATATCTTTGCCTCATGGTATCAAAATGGGAAAACAGAAATAAAGAATTGTTGATGAAAATCTTCCAGTGATGAAACTCCGCTGAACTCGAATTTCAAAGCTGTTTCTCTCTCACTTTGTTGTTTCCAGCCAGAAACGGCGTCGGAGGCACCACTATGAGTCCCCGTAACAATGTAACAATGTGATACGAAGGGCGTTTGGGGAGTTGTGGATGACGAGCAGCGAACGTCGAGTTGGTAAGATCTGGCAATGAAGTCTACCATTCATGGGAACTTTAAAGAAGAGACAGTCGCGACGTAGAGTTCTTTGCCAGGAAATGTCAACTTCATCCTCGCTTCGTTGCTGATGCCCAACTCGTCGCCATATGTGAACAATTCTCTTTCTATCGCTGTCGTACAGGGAGCTGGGTGAGGAGCAGAGCGAAGAGCATGAAAGCGAGATGAGTTGGCTATGTTGGCAGTGAAGTCTACTATTTTTGCAGGAGTACTTAACACAGTCGCGGTGTAGACTTTTTTGCCTGAAAAAGCCGGTCAATCTCACTCAATCTCACTTCAACTCTGACTTCATCCCACGAATAGCAAGTTTTGATGGCTGGCTTGTTTCAGCACGGAAGGACTGGGTATGAGAAAACAGGTCGTATACACGGCGATCAAGAGTGAATATTGAAACGTCGCCTTTTGAGGACTCGTCCCTCTTTCCTGCCTCTTTCCTCAACGGATCTGGCTACCCTTATCTGGTCGGTTATCAGGTCTTGTATGTTGCGGTTCGGAAACATCACGAAACCTGTCATGAATTGTGTTTTTCTGATGAAATGGACCATTCGATGTTCTTATCTTACTATAACGACTACATTCAAAATATTCGATGCAATAGATGTATCCTCAGATAGTTACGAAACCAGACCAAAAAAGCAACACAATCTCATGATGTCGTCCCCTCCGGCTCCACCTCCGCCGCAACCCCCACAATACATTCATCATGCACAGCCCTCAATGCAACACTCGCCCCCTTCTCCTCAATAACACAACTAATATTGATCTCGCTAGCACCTTGAGAGATCATTTCAATGTTGACGCGGTGTCGGGCGAGGGTGGAGAACATTTTAGAGGCGATACCAACCATGTTTCGCATTTGTTTTCCGACGAGGGAGAGGATGGCCATGTCAGGGATGACGTCGACCTAAAAAGAGAAGGGAAGGGTGTGTTGGATGGATTTGTCTACACGGGGAGGTTTGGGGATGAAAAAATGAGGATCCAGGTCTTCGCTTACCGTGCCGTTCTTCCTCAACTCGACAAGAGCCTGATCCAGTTTGTCTTGCTGGATGGTCGGGTTTAATGCCATGGAGACGTGCACTTCGGATGTCGAAATGAGGTCAACAACGATGCCATACCTAGAGAAAAAACCAGGAACATCAATCAGTCGTTGTCCACTTTCTCATAATTCCCTTCCAAAGCATGTTAACGTCGCCAGTACGTACTTGTCAAGCGTCTGGAAAATGTGTGCAAAGAAACCATGTGATACTGATTTCTTGTTGGAATGTACGTTCAAAACCGTGACGTTGTCCTTGATGGTGACGGCAGTCGGGTGCCTTGATCGGCTGATGATAGCTTCTCCATCCTTCTCATTCGTCTCCGTTAAGTTCGTGCCTGTCGTCGGTGATGGTGAAGTCGGTGTCCCCAACCCACCCAGCAATTCCTCCTCCCTGTATCCCTCAGGCAAAATCACAGTTCCCCGCCCATCAGGCTTGAATGCATTCTTGATACGAATAGGTATCCTCGCTCTAATGACTTGTTCCATGGTGAATGGGTGAATGACTTCGGAACCATAGTACGTCAATTCGGCAGCTTCCTCTGGAGATATGTAAGGTAGTAACCGTGCTTTTGGTGCCTTGCGTGGATCAGCGGTAAAGATTCCGTCGACTTCTTTCCAGATCTGGAGTTCGGAGGCGCGGAGAGCCACAGCGATGAGGGCGGCCGTGAGGTCTGTGTAGCCACGGCCAATGGTTGAGAGGATGGACCCTGGTACAGGACCAAAGTAACCTGTGACGACGGGAACGACTGGTTGTGATGTTGGGTTTGGTGATGTGACGGATGGTGCGAGTTGAGGAAGGACGACGGATAGGCGTTGGGCGAGGTAGTCGTAGAAGGATTGGTCTATTGTGCGGTTGTCGAAGGTTTTGTCGATGAGTTTTTCGAGGTTGATGTAGACAGCATTGACACCTTGGCTTTGGAGGACTGCGGAAAAGATGCGAGCGGAAAGCTTTTCACCAGCGCTGATAATGACATCTCGGGACCGTGGCGAGATTTCGTCAATAATCTGCGTCCAAGAACAACCCGAGAATTGTATCATGTTAGGAATGTGGGCATAGGAACGATGATACAGCCCGGAGAAGTCTTCTTTACCTCAGCGGCTGCCATGAACGACCTCAGCTTCTGGCATTCGAACTTGACATCCTTGACAACACTTTCTAGTAAGGTGGGGTCAGATATGCAAGCCTTCACAGCACGGACGTGGTCGTTTTCTATTGCGTCAACGATGCTGAGGTACAGGTCTGAATTCGGTTTCAACACTTCGGTGGCGGCTTCAAGCAACCTTTCATGAAGAAGAGTTGTTAAGGATTTGGTTCCGCAGAAAAGACAGTATAGACCGGTCAAAGCCCACATGACAGGAAGATTGACTTCTTTTCAACACCATACCTGCTCGTCGTACCCTCAGACTTTTTGTAACTGCTCATAGCTGAAAGGACGACAATAACGCGACTATGTTGTGAATTAGACCTGCATTTGAAAGGGACAGAAAGAAGTAAGAAAAAGAGAACTTGCGGTCAGTGAGCGGGTCTCAAGTCAAGCTTTTCCGTCGAGACAGCTGCCAGACCGGCACTTCACGCTTCCAAAACCTGGTCCGTTTGGATTCCCTTCCCGGTTCCTCTCATATCCAGTCCCCAACCTCCAACCCCACCGAACACCTTTTTTGCGCTCTTCCACTCCCTCTGCCTGCTGAATTCAGACCCTGTTGACCGCGTTTACCTCACAATCTTCGCCACGTCCAGCATCCTCTCAGCAGTCCCAACACTTGTCCCGCCATATTTCTGCACAATCAACGGCAAACCCGCTGCATTTGCTGCCACGGGTGCTGGTGGTGAAGAGGAAGGAGGGGCCATTTCGACGCGGAGATTGAGTATCGATGGAGTGGGAAAGTACGGTCCGTCAGTAACTTGTGGTGATGGAGGCTTTCTCGCGCTTTACGGCGACAGCGGGAACTCAGAGTCTGAAGGGTCTCGTTTATGTGAGCGTTGGCGCTCTGACACAGTCGTTGATCAAAACTGCGATGAAGATCGTGGGCGAGGCTTGTCACAAATAAATTATGCAGAGGGAGATTGTACGACCAAATCCATCATTTTCACGCGTGAGCCGGTTTGCGGCGGGTTTGCGGTGGTGAGTCTTTGATAAAATCCGATTTTTTTTCGAAGTTCAACTTTCGGTGTCATATCGATTTCTGGGCATCCTACTTTCATCACGCCATTCGCGGCCAATGGTCGCATCTCCATGTGTCTTCCAACTTCGGACCTATGCCGGCCGTACCGGTATGGGCGTCATGGCGGTGCTTCATGAACGGGGCCAGCCATGGAGATCAAAGAGGGTGGTTGGAAAAGAACGACGATTTGGCTTCCTTCCATCGATGGGGAAGATACAGTACCTATTTTTCTAAGCAAAGTTGATTTGTCACCTCCAAACCAGGACTTTGAATTGCTCTTACTTACTCCTACCAGCGCTTGACTATCAGTGATCATTTGGATACAGCCAAACGAGAAGTTATATCTCGGAATGGCTGGGCGTCCATGTGGCGACAGAGCTTTACAACATCAGCGCATCCTTGAGGTCGCCATGGAAGTTCAAGTTCTATAAGATCAACGAATTCCTGCAACACTTCGACAATATATGCAATAACATTCAAACATATGTCCTATACTCTATACATACAAGCGAATATTTACATCTCAACAGTGTCCCCATTATGGAAATAATCTTACGCGAGTCCTGGTGATGCTCATCTGGGATATCGATGCTCCCAGTAGTTTCCAGACGATGGAAGAACCGAAAAGAGTGTGGGCTCTGTGCCCAACGATTGATGTTAAGGGTTGGTTCTTGGACTTGAAAGTCAGTCCCTTTCACCCTTCTCTTCAGTACTCCCTGAGGTCAGATAGGCGTCCTACTGGTGGGGACTATGGGATTGAGTCCTGCATAGAGGCGTCAACACAACGAGACCTATGAGATAGTACCCATGTTACAACAACGATGCTTCTACCGTTGTTGTCGCCTCTTGATGCCCCTCCCCAGATCCTTCCACTTCCCCCTTGATGACCGCGTCCTCGCACAGCCCAGTCGATTCCTTGGGGACTTGGTCCAACGAATCCGACAAAGAAGATATCGATGGCGAGTTCGAGGGTATCAATGATGCTACTTCTGGTGTAGTAACATCTGGAGCGATATCCGTAGACTCCTCCACCACTTCCGGAGGAGATCCGTCCGAACTGGACGGGCCAACGTCTTCTGCTGTGTCTTGCACTGCTTCTGACGACGTAACATCTGGAGCGACATCGGTAGACTCTTCCACCACCTCCCGAGCAGATCCGTCCGAACTGGACGGGCCAACCTCTTCTACTGTGTCTGGTACTGTTTCTGTCGACGTAACATCTGGAGCGACATCGGTAGACTCTTCCACCAATCCCAGAGCAGATCCGTCCGAACTGGACGAGCCAACCTCTTCTGCCATGTCTTGTACTGGTGGTTCTGTCGACGGAACCGTCACAGAATTGGGGTTTCCATCCATCGTTTCCTGCACAGCGGCCTGACGACTGTGGGCACTGGCCCTTCCACCGATTGCACCCCTAAGATTTTTGCTTCCGCCTCTCCCAACCTCCCCTCCCCTCCCCACCGAAACAGATCTCCCCAGCGCCGATGCCGTGGCACCTCCCAACGAAGTACCCCTCCCAACTCTCCCACTCAGCACTGATGCCTTCACAGCAC
>JADGJF010001061.1:0-12151 GCA_027596845.1 Quaeritorhiza haematococci
CCCTTCCTCCCTCTCCTCCCCCTTTCCCCTCCTTCAGGACCATCCCTAGAAGCTAAAGCAATCATGGACGACCCGGCAGGGGAATCGTTAGAAAAGCTCCTTCCACCGACATTTAAGCCTTTCGTTGTCTACGGGAAGCACACTTTCACAGCTGTAAGTTTCTGGATTTTTCAAACGTAAAGAACTACAGTGCCAGACAGAAAATGGCTGATATTCGTTTTATTCTATCAGGAGGAAGAAGATGAACTCAGTTTTGGAGTCAATGAACCTTTAGTCGTTCTGGAGAAGGACGAGCTTTACAACGATGGGTGGTGGAGGGTAAGCTCAACGTTGAACATCTTGATTCCACCGACATGGGTGCTGCGGTTGGGTGCTGTCCAGTTTTGCTAAAACATGCGACGTTTCCTCTCCTTTGCATTCTCAAGGGAATGAATATGCATGGACAAATAGGTCTCTTCCCCGCAAACTTCATCACGTTCGACAGCAACCCCAACGTCGACGCTGACAAAGTTGAACACCTCAACCAAACACTCAAGAGGATAACACTAGTGGACGGTGACCGGTTGGGCGGGTCAAATGGAAATCCGCTCGGTCTCAGCCATCGTGCATCCAAAATGTCACTAAATCCTATGCAACCTCTGCAACTCCAACCTCCATCCGCATCGTCGCAATCACAACACACCGCAAGCAGGCAGACATCCCCATTGGAAACACCTTCAACAAACACAGAATTTTCTTCCATTCACTTTGAGGAACCAATTTACTCCTCCTCAGTACCTGCCAGTGACAATCTTGGGACTTCTCTGGGGGGATTGGTTGGGGATGTGAGAGCTGCATCAGCATCTCCTCGGTTGCCAACACCAGCACAATCACCAACGCCTTCTTCGCCTTCCCTTGGTCGCCTCCTCGAACCACTCAGTTCCAACGGAAAATTGAGCGTGAGCCCTGCCCCCACTTTCGGGGTTCATAGCGATGGTAGTGGAGCCCCACCCTCACCTGCACCCGAAAGCCGATCTGAAGGAATCGCAAATCCGACCCCTGAAGTTCCCCGAAGCGTTTCGCCAACACCAACTTTCTTGTTCCGGCACCCTGAAACATGGGAAGTTGGAGAGGTGGCGGACTGGCTGGAACGGTCTGGTTTCCACGCGATGGTGGAGAATTTCGTTGGTATGTTGGTTTTTGACTGGAACGGTGTTGTTTTTGCTGTATCTGCAAATGTATTGACCATCATGCGGTTCCCAATTTTATACAGCCAATCGCATCTCAGGCGAAGGCCTCTTTGAGATGACCCTGTCGACTTTGCGGGAGATCGGCATTGATTCCTTAGGAGACCGCATAACTATCTTGCACGCGATTCTGTCTCTGAAAGACGAGTGGCTCAATGTTGAGGTTGCAGGGGCAGCAGGTGCGAAACCTTTGCCAGCCCCGGTCAACACTCAACAACAGCAGGAACAACAAAAAGATGGTGAAGACAAGGAAGGAGGACGAAGAGCAATCTTTTCTATGGATGCGGCAATGCCCCAGAAGGCCATTGTCCAAATACACGAGCTGCCATCGGAAACGCCGTCCACGGTTCATTCATCCCAGGTACCTTCGCAGGATTCTGGATTTGTCGATGAGGAAGAAGAGGTACACTATTCTTTATGTACTGTGCTGGTTTGATTTTCTGGTCGGAAAAACTAATCAGATTCTATTATTACCACAGGACGACGTTCCTCAAGAACTTCCCCCGAAACTCAAAGCCAGCCTCCCACGCCTCCACAAGGCGAATTCCAACTTCACGCTCAGTGACTATATGGAATCGGGTGACCCCCTTATCGAGAACAAGGCAAAGCCGTCCTTGAATCCAGATGATGACCTTACCATTTCTACGACGCTGCCTCGGAATCTGGAACTGCAAACAAATCAGTCGCTTTTGGACGCCTTCCCGCCATCTCCGGGGCACAACAACATTCCGTCACCGGCTGAAAGGGGTCCGCAGAATTATGCGTTGACATTTAAGGGAGTCATGTCACAAGTGAGTGTCGTTTGGAAGTGTTCACTGCTCGCTAGAGTTTCGGGAATGATTTTGCAGCGAGGTTGCCCATTTGGAAGGTGTTTTACTGAAAACTTGTTTCTGTTGTGTTTCCTACTCCTGTCCGAAAAATCAGGGCGGAACCGCGTTTTGGTACGATAAGAGCACTCCCACTTCCCCAGCAACAAGTCCCGAACCTTATGAGATGCCTCCACTCCCGTCCCCGGAACCCGAAAGTCACTCGTAAGTCAACATCATCCAAAGTTTTCCAAAAATATGCCTCCAACACGATCAAGGGCTATCGTTTTACTGAGTCCTAACGCCGTTTTATTTGTCACAAATGTCGATTACAGGATTCCGACATCCCCACGCCTTATCGCCACCTTCGCTCGTAAAATGTCAATTGGATCCAACCGCAAGTCCCGGGACGCAAAGAGGTCTTCCGCATTCTCCTCTTCATCCGCCGCGGGCACCATAGGCTCGGGAGGCGAACCTCCCCCGCCCGTTCCACCGATTCCTTCTGCACACCTCCCTCAACCACAGCCTGTTCCTGCAAATGCCAACGAAGTAAGCATCAACTTCTCCCATCCAGACTACGAGGGTTGGCTTTTTGTGCGGATAGGGAATGATCGCCAGTGGAAGAAGCGGTGGTGTGTCTTGAAGGACAGTGTGTTGTATGTGCTTAAGGGGCCTGAGGTAAGTTATTGCGGAACTCTGAACTTTGTGTTGCCTTTCAATCTTTCTGTCGTCGGTCATCTTCTTTGTTTCATTTCATGCTGATGTTCCTATTTGATATCATCCGCGAAACATGTATATCAGACATCGCGCGTCGTTGCCATGATCCCCCTAAACCACGACTACACCATTCTCCCTGACAACGACTTTTCAAAAAGTAAATTCGCGTTTCAGGCCACATCAGCGGACTCGAAGGCGTTCCACTTTGCATGTGAAACGCAGCTTGCCATGGTCAGCTGGATCAACGTGATGGTTCGGGCAGGTCAAAATGGTATGGATAAACGCCTTTTCATCGTATCCTTTATTGCGTCGCTCCGGTTATATCTGCTACTGCTGGAGATCCTTACCGTTTTGCCTCTTACCCCTCCATGCACATTACGAAACGAATCGCAGCCCCTCGGACGGGACCGATAACTCTTGTCCCCATCAAAAATGACAAGCGATTATCCAGGACGCCAATGACCGATTTCAAGCTGACACCACATTCTTCCTCAGTCACCACCGGCAGCGTGAGCGGAAGCGCTAGATCGCACGACTCCTTCACTGGTTCGACACTTACGTCCAATAGTGGCGGTGATTCACCCGTCAGCACATTTTCAAGACCAAGCCTCCCACCCGCAAAGTACTTCCCTCCAGTCAATTCGCGGCGACCTTCTTTGGGCCACGATTCTGCGTTGGGGGACTCGTTGTCTGTAGGATCTTTCACCTTGCCACGGAAGAGTACAGACTCAGATTACCCTCCTCCGCTACCAGGAATGCCGCTACCCACTTCCCATGGTGGTTCCCAGCGCGATTCGAACAGCGACAGGTTTGGGACGATGGCAACAACAAGCTCTGGGATGTCGGGGAGGTCTTCTGGATCAAATCAGTCGTCGGGCTCATTAGCGCGCTCGCGAAGTCCACCTCCTGCCAACACGGGGGGGCCGCGCGGATTGGGAACTTTGGGACGGTGGTGACCCCCGCGCAATCTAATTGGGCGCATGTGTCGGTTTTGATCATCTTGGGACATCTTGGGACATCATCGGTGAATGTTAATGCTTAGGGTCTTTCACCTGTTATTATTTACTTCTTGTTTTTTTTTGTTCCCCCCTTTTTTAGATAGCTTTCCTGAAACAACCTTTATTATTTTTCCATTAGTGATGGGATGTGGGGCAAGGGAAGCGCTGTATCCGAGCCTAACTCCCCCATATTTTTTATGCCTTCAAGGCAGACCTGGTCTACGATATATAAGCATTCATTTTGTTTACTCTCACTTTTAGGTGATGCAAAAGCCCGCATTCACCTAGAAAATCCGGCAAATACACCCTGAATGTCTTTTGAACGTTTAGACCACCTCCTCCTCTTCTGTTTCCTTGTTCTGAACCGTATCAAAAACCGCCCCTTCTTTCAGTCAGCCTTTCGTCCCTCTGCATCTGAATCTGAGGCTTCTTGTCCTTCCGTGCCAGCTTCTTCGGAAGTGTTTTGAGTGGACGTTGGGGGTGGGAAGTAGAAGGGGATGGTTTTGTGGTAGACGCGGGAATCGATTGGTAGGAATATGCAAAACACAATCAAGTCAACCTGGCGCGCGTAGCAGGAAAGAGAATGAGTTAGTGAACTCGCCAGGTCAATGTGCCGAATAAGCCTGATGGATGCAACTGTGGTACCTTATCAGCATTATCGTCAGTCTCCAACCATTCTCGCACCGCCGCCAGGGCAACGTGGGCCGCTGGTCCATTTGGATACCTTTTTCACAGATAAAAGGTGAAGGGAGTTGCGATAAGCAGGCTGTAGGCAAGACAAATGTGGTGAGTTTGATGAAGAGGTACTTGCCCGTATACCCCTGTAGACACGCACGGGAATGCCTGCGAGGTAAGAAAGCATGATCGAAAGAGAATGAAAGCGTGAATAACTGAACATGTCCGTTCCTAGCCTGGGAGCAGCTGCAGGCAAACGGAAGCAGAACCCCTAATTGAGAACTCACCACTGTCCGCAAATTGTTCTCCGTCAACACTTCCAAAGATCTTATATAGCAGCTCCTAAGCTTCAATGGCTTTTCCCCCACAGGTCCGACGGTGTGGATAACATGTTTCGCCGGGAGCCGATATCCGCGGGTGATTTTGGCATCACCAGTATCGCACCCGTTCAAAGTCCGGCACTCAGCGAGGAGGTCTCTTCCTGCTGCGCGGTGGATCGCTCCGTCCACTGCGTAAAGCAAGAATGCAGACCCCGATTTATGAGAAAGTCGGAAGAGTGTCCCGATTCACTTCAACCTTTCGTTTCGTGCTGCCTCCTTCCCCATGAGTTTACGAAAGGCATTACGAATAGATTTCATATTTTATACCTATGTTTGAAGCTGAAAGTACCTACCGCCTCCACCTCCAAGCAATGACTTATTGGCAGCGTTCACTATTGCGTCGAGCTCCAGTCTTGTTATGTCCCCCTCCCTGAAAAGAAGTGAAATGATCAGTTAGTTGTGTGCCAACCTGAGGACGATTTCCTTTGTGGCAAAGAGGCCCAATTTGATCCCAAGTGATTCTCGCCCTTCGTATTCCACGTACCTACCATATCGCCACTTTCCGGTTGAGCTTGTCCTTGAACGGGAAATTGGGGGTCGGCAGTTCTGTTGGGAAGGAGCAAAACCGCCTTTTGAGTCAGCTCATAGGCCCACTTTGGCGGAGAAAGGGGAGGACGATAGATTGCACCCTTGCAAGTAACAGATCTCCACACACAGTACGGTGGGAATTGCCACAAACCTGCCGCCGATTCTTTTTGGATCTTCCTCCAAAGGTACCCCTGATAGAAGGCCGAAACAGGACCAATGTCGGTCGGTTTGACGTACCCAACCATAGTAATGCGGTTCCTTTTTATTCCAGGAATGTTCTGAAGGGGCAATCGCGGAGGACGAGGTTTCCAGACACCACCGACTCTTGAGCTGACTCCCAAGACCAGTTTCGACACGTCTCACATGCAAACGCCAGAAGTGCCTCACAACTCGCCCCAAAGTATGACGAGCTTCGTTTGAAAGTTCAACCTCCACGCCAAGCTCCCATTTGAACTGCGTTTGAACCTGGATTTAGCCAGATCTTAGCTCACATTTCTACTTCTTTTATCTATCGACGGTTTCTGCCACGTTTCTTCAGAAGGGTTCTGCAAAGTGAATCCCTTTCACTACGAGAATATAGTCTATAATAAAGAGCAGCGCATTGAGCAGCGCAGTGAATTTTTCACAAATGAGAATACAAGTCAAATAAGAAATTTCTTCAAACTCGTCGGTGAGTTGGACCCAGAGTTGGACCTTGACGACTGGCATTTTGTTGCATTCCTACAAGATCTCCTTCAACCCGACGGCATTTGATACAAGCTAAGTACGGCCATTGCCAGCTGACGCGGAAATCACAAACGGGACAGCCTTGTCGTCTGCACAGCACCTTTCCCCAACTTTGTGTCAGATGTTCCAAGGCAGCTCGCATCCCTCACCCTACATCGACTTCAGGCTTTCGTCGTTTTTCTTTCTTTTGATATGCGAAAAGTAAAATCACAGGAAAGAGAACTTCCCAGAATGAAATTATCGAACAAGGAGAAAGCGCTTAGAACAAAAAGAAAACGCGTAAGAAAGAAAAATGTAAAAGAAAAAAGAAACATGTGAAAATTCGAGTGTTTCGAGACGTTTCTCTTCGCTTCTCGATGTGCAAATTATCAGCGGCGTCTGCGAAAGGGAAAGACCGAAACGCCAACTGAATGCGAACGCAAGGAGCAAATGCGTTAGCTTACGTTAACTTGTCAAAGGAATGATGTCTTTATCCAATCACTGAACGCCTTTGATCGGGGTACCTTTCTTCTTTCGGTCAAGAGAAGCTGAAAGATGGTTCCAAATGACTTAATTTTCACATATAAAATCCGGAAGCATGCTCAATTCCTTCCGATATCCACCAAATCCAGTCACTAATTGGATAAGTGAACGTAATCCGCAATATACCAACATCGACCACGGTTGAAACTCTACCATCGAAAACATGGCCACCCTTGACGACCTTCGCCACGTCTTTGAATCTTTCTGCTCGTTCGGTTCGAACCGCAACCTTGCGGGCAACCTTGGGTCTACCGATTCCCTTTTCGTCGGACCGACTATGGATGGTGCCAAGTTCGCAAAGTTCGCCCGCGACAGCAAGATCGTGGACAACAAGAAAATCACGTCCACGGATATCGATATTCTATTCAATAAAGCCAAAGCTAAGGGGGCCCGTCGCCTTGACTGGGACTCTTTCTTGGTCGCTTTCCAGGAGCTCGCCGAAAAGAAGTATCCGAAGAAGAACCCGTCGGAGGCGTTCAACTCGCTTCTGAACGATGTCGCTTTCAAGTCGAAGGGTCCGAAGACTAACTCCACGGTAAGGGTTTTTCGTGGTGAAGAAGAGAGTAGGGGAAGGGGGCTCGAGGGGAGAAGAGGTACACGAGTAGATACCTAGGAACAATCGCTCACACAGTGCATTCTTTCATTTCCAGGTCGCGCAGGCTGACGGGGTGTTCGACAAATTGACCAACACGCAACTTTACACTGGTACCCACAAACACAGATTTGATGATGATGGCCGTGGACGCGGTATGGAAGGTCGCGATACCCCTTCCAAAACAAACCAACTCGAATCCTTCATCAACCGCGATGTGGCAACCACGATCACCGGAGCTCCCGTTAGCGTCTCTGCCACGACTTCCGGACTTTCTGCCGCCGGCGGGAGCAACAGTGTCGGTGCGGCGAAGAAGCGCGGTCAGGCTGCCGTTGTCACCGCCAGCACGGAAAAGTTGGGCACGTATCTGCTATCTGATGAAAGTCTCCCCAGCCCCCTACCATCTGATACTAATCTGATCCTCATCTTGTTGGTTCTCATGGCCATATCCAGACCTCGTCGCCCACAAGCCGAAAGATTCCAAACTCGGGTCAACTACGTCTTTGAACAAATCAGCCTCTAACTCAATGTCGTCGTTGAACCGAAACACCTCCAAATCCCAAGGTTCCATCGGCAACCTGAACAAGAAAACGAGCGGCGTGAGTGTCATGATGGACACGTGCGTCTTTTACCAGCACAATTAAATGTTCTTCAGATTTGTCACTGATGAACTATGATCCTTTCTTTTGGTAGAGCAAAGACTCTGTCTTCGACCGCCTCACAAACTCAACCGGATACACTGGCACCCACCGTCACAGATTCGATGATGCTGGCCATGGCCGCGGACTCGCTGGCAGGGATTCCCCGGCTAAAGGGCACGCTCCAGGAGCCTACCGCGGTGGAGACGTGAAAGATTTGTCCCAGATTTTGCGTGCTTAGATATCCCCCCAAGTTGCACGTTTACCGTTTGCCCTGGAGGCAGAACGAGAAATTGTTTCTACCTCGCGTTTGTCACCCAATTGCAAATTGTCATGCATCTGTTTATCTCCCGGCTTATCTTGATTGCGTCAGAATAGGCTCTTGCTATACATGACATCATCAAAAAAAAATAAACTATATTTCATTCACGAAATTTTGAAAATGGAAGTGACATTCTTTTGTTGCTCATCAAACTCATCAAGTTGCTTCATCAAACGTTGTCACAACAATCAATGTTCGTGAGAAGCATTCAGAAGGCGAGAGCGTTTGCGGCACGCAACCCTGAGGTGGTTCCGCTTTCTATATTTACTACGGCTGCTGTTTCAGGTCTGGTCGCGATCGACTGAAAGAAACGAATTTGACATTCTGGTCACCGTCTCATCCTCGTCGCCTGCACTGTTTCTTGATCGCATCGTTTGGAGATAAATTCTAGAATATTTTCAACTGAATTTGGTTCGGCAAACTCTTCCTTCCTACCGGCCTTCCCCTCCCCTTTTTTAAAAGGTGCGCTGTTCGCGATCGGATACAAGTATTTCCGAAGCCCGGAGATCCGCCGAAAATGGTTTTGACGTTTACCGTTTCGACCACCGCTCTCAGCGTGGGCAATCTTACGCACAGGACTCTGCCGTGTTAAAGTACATCAACTTTTTGCACTAGTTCATGCTTCTCTGTTGATCGCAACGAAATCGAACTCGTGAACAGAAATACTATGTGCCACGCTGATCTGGTGACAAATAAACACCTCATTGTCTAAAAGCTCTTTTAAAGTATATTTTCTGATTTTGAGTGAAGGCAGCGTTTGTTGCCTAAGAACGATGATGTGCGCGACGCAAACATGTATGTAGTGTGATGATGGAATGATGGGAGGTAATTTCAAAAAATAGGCATTCATAAAGCTTAACGAAGCATTCGGGCTCTTCAAAAGTTCAAAACAATGGATCATGCTGTTGTCATCGACCCGCACATCCCTTCGGTTCGTGTATAAACCAGCCCCTGCAAATCACCAATCTGCAGCCTTGTTTTGACCGCCAGCTGAAGTAGGCAACGGACTTATCCGACCTCTCCATAGTTCCTCAATCACGACGCCTTTTAAGATCGTTTCTTCAATAATCGGCTTGACATGGCAGGTCCGCACCCTTCCATACCAGTGCCCACTGGGATAGATTATGACATTCCCTGGTAATATAAATAGGGATAGTCAGTGAAATATTGAAGCGGATGCGCCAAAGGAATTTCAACGTTGTGATGGCACACACATACCAGCGAACTTGTGGCCTTGGAGACGAAATGAACGTTGGAACGACATTATAGAGAAAGTCACAGGAAGGCAGGCCTGAATGAAAACTCGTAGACCATGAAATAGATGAAGACGACGCTGGAATGGACCACATACCTCCAGTGTGACTACAGGCAAAAACTCGAACCCGCTTATCCAAACCCATATCCTTCAAGACTTTCTCAAACTCCGAAATCAACATCGGCCCTGCTACTCCGCACCGCTTGTCTCGTTTTTTGTGGGCGCAGATGAAAACGTATGCGGTGAGCTCAAGAGGCAGGGATTGAGCAAGTGACGGCGCAGATGGATCCACAGCTGGGGAAGCCGAGAGTAGGATTGATCGAACAACAGCCTCGGCGGAAGTTGCGGTGATTCGCGGGTAACGGATCTTTTCAGGAAATACAATCAGTTCCACTTCATCCACCCCGCTGAAGATGGAAACTGCTCGGTTTCTGTCAGCTTGGCCAGAATCAGACTCCTCACTCTCAGCGGAAGCGCTTTCCTCCGCCGGCCCGGGTGCCCCTCCTTGCAGTCCCCTCTCGCAGATCGTCGCCACGGTTCGGTAAGGAATATCGTTCTTGACGGACTCCAACGTCTTCAAGATCACCTGCACCACAGAACCTTCCGGTATGTCATCGTCGATGTGACTAGGCCACAGGTTCCAACCGCCACCGCTGCGATTTTTCCCACTGCTCACATTAACGAATATGTGCCTTGCATATGGTTTGATGGATCCCGAAAGAGGCAGTTCCGTGTCGATTTTGCGTTGGAGGTAGGGGGGGAGTTGCGCATGTGTTTCATGATCCCCAGTTTCTGGGTGTACTACTGGGGAGCAGGGCGCCTCGCAGGCACAGCAACGGTCGGGAAGGTGGGTAAATTGTATGTCGAGAGGCTTGCCGTCGTCCTGATTCGTGGGAGAGCGGAGCGCACTGACATCTGCTTGACCCAGAATCCAACTCAAACTCTTCACTTTCCTGACAACCCAACTCATTTGAATGTGCTTGTGAGTTGTATCACCATAGAGCTGTCAGCGTTGTTTAACTTCAGATACAATAAACACCATACCAAATACATATGGAAGGGCTCTTAATCTTGAAGTATGTCGCGAACCAATCTGGAAGGTAGTTGGTAGTTTATTGAGTAGAGAATGGCGGATGATAGTCGCAGAATTTCAAGGAAGGTCGCTTTGCCGATAAAGAGGATGTAAGGGGAATATCAATTTCATTTGGGATTAGTGGGATTGATGATAAGGTTTGACTTCACGTTGACCTACAGCAATGCAGAGCCGGGCGGGGATAGAGGAAAATGTATGAGCTGAGGCATGCGTATGTTTTCTAGTTGCTTGCGTAGAATGTTCCACTGGGAGTGACTTGGATGTGCTATCTGGTACGGCAGAGCCAAGATCTCGGGGCGGTCTCGGGCGGAGGGAGCCAAGGAACAACATTAGTGTGGAGGGCTTGTCACCAGGAGAATGGCAGTGTGTGGTGGTAGTATAGTCCGGAGAAGTATAAGTGGAAGGTAGCTGGTAGAGGAGATGTAAGGACACTGTACGAGATTTACATATGGTGTCCAAAGGGAAATGCGAAGAAGAGATGGGAAATAGGTACAGAGATGTAGCAGCGTAAGCAGGGATTGACCATCCAATGATTATCGAATACAAAGAAAGTAATAGACCAGTTCTGGCCGAGGTGGTTCTTTGGCAATATCTGTGTTTGGCCCCTTGCCAACATGTGTACAGATTCCACGCAGGGCTTTATGTCGTTCTCTGATTCCTAGTCCATTCCTTTATATCCGCCAAATACATTAAAGTCTAAATATGGCGTCTTGTCAACAGAAGTCAACAATACCAATATGTAGATTGGGAAGACAACAATGCAGATTTGTTGGTGGATTGTTTTGCGTTGGTGAGACTTTCTGAGAGGTGCCATTTTCCATTATGTACTAAGAACGACAAGGGGTTTTGATCATCTCCTGATAAGATGTATGTTGGCGGCAGCATACCTCAAGGCTCAAGCCCATACCCAGCATATATAGGTATAATAATTGGGTGTTGGATTTAGAGAGAATCAGCGGGAGTGCACAGAGCATCCAACCATTCAAACAATATAATGGAAGATAATGGGAAGGAACTTAGCCGAGAGAATCTGCATATAATATGCAAGATCTAGCGCGTTTACTGGGTGGGGCTACTGGGTCACACACAATTTTTGGTACCGACAACCTTGCAGTAAACATAACGAAATGCACATACATCCACCCCAAAACACATCCATCCTATCGCAAATTGACAGGGCTTTCATCATCGTCGAGAGTAGTGAAGTACTTCTTGTACTCCGCCCCCCACCAACTCTGACAAAATTGATCTACAACCTCCATCGCCAACTCAAACCCCCCCGCAAAATACCTTGTCTTCATTTGGCCATCCTCCCCCACCTCCTCCTCCCGATGCAGCCCAATTGGCATGCTCGATTGAAAGAAGGGTTCTTCCACCAACTGACCCCACCCGCGAGGCATCTCCGTGTAAACAGGATAGGCCAGGTCCTCGGTCCCCTTCCGGCATACCGGTACCAGCCACCACACCCTCCTTTGAACGTACTTCAAGGACGCGTTTTTAGAAATAACATCAGGGCCCCACTGCTTCCCCGGAAGAACCCGCCTTTTGTGGCGTTGAAGTTCGCGCCACCGGATGGAAGAGATGGATCCCATCCCCCATTGTAACTTCCCTGCCCTGGCTCGATGGGTAGGAGAGAAACAATAAGAAAATAAAGATACCAAGATGCGAGAGTA
>JADGJF010001062.1:0-12130 GCA_027596845.1 Quaeritorhiza haematococci
GGCGTCCATGTCGTTCGATCGACTTTACTCGGCCGATTTCTCCTCGGCAGCCTCCTCCTTCTTCTCCTCCTTCTGTTGGTCGGCCGCCGCCGCGGGCGGCGCTAGTCGTGGTGGCCGACAGACAGACAGCAGGCAGGTCAGTATATTATTCCACTGAGCGAGAAATAAGCTTGGCCCGCAGGCTCCATACTGATCACTTTATTTGCATTTGCAGGTTTACCTACGGACTTCCAACGCACCTCGTATCCTCCGACCGCAAAGAATCTGACATTTCCTATCTACTGTCGATATTCCTACAGATTTGGCCCTACTTTGCGCACTCATCACAGGCTGATCGTCGAGAACCTGGCGACTTCCGTTAGTTGGCAGGTATGGAGAGCAAGCAAGGGGCCAAGGAAGATTCTGGATATGCACTTTTTGACGGTTCAAGCATGCCGGGGGATTCGACCACTTGGGAAATATTCAAGTCGTTAGAAGCATGTGGAAAGGACAAAGAAGGCTTCATGTGAATTCTACGATTCGCAGGGGATGGTCTCTGTCTGTGATGGTCTCAGGCTCCTTGCGCTTACTTGAGTCACTGCCGAAGATGCTGGTCTGCGTGAAGATCTTCGTCTTGGAAACAAAGGAGAGGTACATCTCGCTGGGTATTCTTGAAGGACTTCCGATCTGGACGCAGCAACGGCAAGGAAAACATTTGGATTTCAAGCCTGGGGGCGGTGCTCCACCGATCGTTGGTTTCAAGACGCGCGCTGGCATGGGATGAATTAAGTCTCGGGTCTTGCGATGGCCTACTTTCTGAACTTGAAATGCGCTGAGAAGCTTGGAGATTATCTTGGGCTAATCGGTGGTGTTTCGGAGTGATGGATCGAAGGAATTCTGGCTTGTTGGCACGTAAGTTTACGACCAAATCTCCCTGACAAGTGATTTCATATGCACATTTATGTTCCAAAGGATTTGAAAGATTACATGAGAAGAGCAGGCGACGTGACCTTTGCAGATGCCCACAAACAGCGTGAAGGTGAAGGGTGAGTTGTCAAGCTTATGGATGGATTTTCTCTCAATGCGGTATTGGACTGACTACTTTTCCTTGTATGCCATAGTGTTGTTGAATTCTCTACGTATGAAGACTTGAGAAACGCCATTCGTAAATTGGATGATACAGAGCTGAAAGGCAAGCGCATTTTCTTGCGAGAGGTATGTTGCGTCATTTGGCAGACTTCGATTTCTGTCCATCGGTGTATCTAAATCGAATCCATCTCCTGGACGGATACTACCAACAGCAGGAACCTCGCAGCGGAGGTCGCAGACGCTCCAGGTCACCTTCACGTTCACCAGATAAGCGTGGGCGCTCTCGAAGCCGTTCTCCTCGCCGCCACCGCTCCAGGAGCCCAAAACCCAATGGAAGGTATTGATTGATAACCTATCCAGCGTGAGTCCAAAATGGAAGAAAATGGAATATCTATGCGACAAAAGGGTCCATGCTACCAGACGTTCCGAGAACTTGGTTTTTTGTTAGTTACTTAAGTCTTTGTATCGCAGTATAGAAACCCAATGTGTTTTTTCTTATGACAAATGTGAACCTGCCTCCCAGTCCGCGATTTGCCCTTCAAAGGACTCGAACCAAAGAACCTTCTCAAAGATGATCAGCTGACCGCGGCTTGGCAACCAAGCCCGATTCCATTGTGTCACTCTTCCATTGAACTTCGAGAATTGGGCAGGTGAGCGTCGCCGCAAACGCAGGCGGTTGAATCGATCTGAGTGCGTTGGCAGGTGGGGTTGGGAAGTGGGGAGGGGGGACGGCGGAACATGTTGGACACGCTAGAGATTGGATCCTGGAACCATGAAAACCAACCTCCGACCCTGCGATCTGCATGACTTGGTTTTATCATATTCTCTATGGCCCCTTCGTTGAACGATCCACGCAGTGCCAATTTCACTTGGGGGTGGGGCGAGGGGAAGAAATCATAAAGTGCATTACAGTAAAATGGGAGAATAGCCAGTTCATTCATGCCGAAGAGACCTGGGAATGTTGATTTTGCACCACATGTTCAGCCTGCAGCAAGGAGCTTATTTTTAACCTTCCCGTACTCTATTCTGAAGTAGACCCTCACCTGCTTTATCATCAATCGATTCATTATCCCTGTACACCCACCTAACAGCACGAGAAGTGTTCTGATCGAAAATGGCGAAAAAGGGCAAAAAAGGTGCGAAGAAGAAGAAGTCGTCAAGTCGACGTGGATCCACGTCCACAGTCAATTCGACAGGGACACCGGCGAATGAACCTGTTGACGTTGCAGACCATGCCGTATCTATGGATTCTCTGGATGGTGGTATGGGCAGGCTATGAACTTTCAAAAGTTAGTTCTCATGGGAAGGAAGTTTGATTGATCTGAATCATGAATACGTTGATCGTGCAGCCGGAGAGGAGGAAAAATCGGTGGCTGATAATGCACCAGAAACGGTTACGAAAGAGGAGCGGCCAGTATCCCCTGACATTGAGACCAAAGACGAAAAATCACCTTCAGCAACCAAGGAAAGACCAAAGAATAAGAAATGTCCACATCTCAAGGCGGCCGTTCGCGTCACGAGGTTAAAACGTCAACTATCCAACACGCTGAATAAAGGGCTCTATTGCATGGTAAGGAAATCAAAACGCACATTGCAACAAAGGTGACGGGTATTGGACGTTTGGTTAACGACCACAATGTTTCAAATATGAAACGGAAGGCATGCAAAAGAGATAAAGCGAAGAAAGAGCGAACCGCCAACGTCGGAAGCAGTGGGAGTAAAGATAATCTCTCCGGTGAACCGAATGAAGAGGCAGGCAATGGCACATCAGCAACATCCGGTGACAGTTCGGTCGCAACACTTCCTTCTTCCCTTTGGCTTTGTTTGCATTGCTGTGAAGTGCATTGCGGTGAAGACGATCATGCCCACATCTCCGCGCACTACGATTCAAAACAGCACGACATTGCAATGAACCTCGAAACACGCAACTTCTGGTGCTTTGCTTGTGATGCGGAACTTTTGGTCGGGCCGAATCAAAACCAGATTCTGGTTGAGTGCCGAGCAGAATTCGACAAGCTGGTGAAGAACGGCAAGATTGCGATGAAGATGAAAGATGAAACCGGTAAGCCTTTCGCTGTTCTCTGGTTCTGTTCCGTGATTCTGCTCTGAGGGTCTTGATTTCGGAGGGACACTTGACTGCTTCAATGTACATACCCTTAATAAGCTACGATTTGAATTTGCTTTTCTACATTCCAGAGGCACCGACGAGTGTTGGTAGGAAGCTTACCTCAAAGAAACCCAGTAGTCCGCAGCAGGACGCACCTCAGGTCCCGGGACTGGTGAATCTGGGAAATACGTGCTTTTTCAACTCTGTCATGCAGGTGGGGTTTTAAGATAACTCTGTCCGCCTTTTTTGCAGTCTATTCTGGGTAAGGTTGGCAAAGAAATTGAAACACAAACACCTTCTTTGGACAACTGCAATAAGTGCATCACGTACACAAGAGCCCTCGACAAGTACATCATACCGTTCGAGCGAGGAACAGATACTGCAAAAGCACCGGAAATGAACTCGTCCCCAATGTTGGCATCGGGTAACGGCTCACAGCTGGAGGTCAACGGAACCACTTTGGGGGAGCCTGGCACGAACGATAACACTGTCGAGAGCACCAACAACCTCGAGCCTCAAGCGACCGAAGCACTGGTTCAACGGCAGCCATCGTACATTATGCCTGTTATGGGTGGAGATTTGACCACGTCGCTTGCCAGGTTTTTGATTTTAATGCGCAAATCGAAACCGTCGTCAGCAGGAGGACAGTCGGCGACGACAGAAGCGGATCCTGCCGTCACATCTGCAAAATCTTCCAGATTTTCTGGGTCGAAGTCACGATCGAAGACTGTGAATCCTGATGATCTTTTCTCGAGCATCAGCGCCAAGTGGCAAATGTACAAGGGGCTCAGACAACAGGACAGCCATGAGTTGCTGAGGAGGCTGCTTGATGGGGTGCAAGATGAGCAGGTAATGTGTGGCTTTACCGACAAACTCGCTCCCGACCTTCTCCATTGGGAACATCTTAATGTGTTTAGTCTCTCCACTTCATGGAACCTTTCACTGATATTTGCACCCATCCATACAGATTAAAGAAATCCGGCGACTTAGCGGGAGGAAACGGGGGAAACCACCACGGACATTTATCGATGAGACGTTTGGCGGCAACCTTGTCAGCGTGATCGTTTGTGATGCTTGCAAACATGTGGGTTTTCACAATTCTGTAGAATCGGTTTTCCTGCCATCTGCGCTTCAAACTCACTCTCCCCATGGTTCTCTTTCAGATATCGTATTCTTTTGAGGACTATATGGATGTCTCTATTCCAATTGTGCAGGTGCGGTTCCTCGTGTTTTGGCTATTCACATTGCATACACTGAGCTGTTTGGAACTTACCGTCCTATCCTTTATTTAGGAGGGAGGCAAGAAAGGTTTCGCTGGATTTTTGACATCCAAGGGGCTTTCCATCTCGAGGCCTTTAAGAAGAAGTCCTAGACTCAGCCCTCAGACTTCCAATCCTTCCGGTCCATCCTCACCGCTACCACCACTCTCAATCACACGCGATCCCTCCAACCCTCCAACACCGGCAAACGCACAACCATCCCCCGTTACCTCACCCGTCATGCCATTATTGTCACCCACACCCCCTCCGACCCTTAGCGAGACAAACGACAACAACAACCAGAAACCTCCGGCAGCAAATTCCTCGACCTCGACGCACGCAGAACCTCAGCCCGGAAAAAGCATGGTTGACCGAATGTTTGACAAAGTGGCCGAAAGCATGGCGAAGCTCTCTGTCGGCGGTGGTGGGCGAAGTCGAAGCAACAGCCGGAGTCGAGAACCAAGCAGTGGGAGTGAGGACACACCATTATCACCATCACCTCTTTCGCCTACATTAACCTTTACAACCCCACATCTCCGTTTGATTACATCTCTTCTCCGAGCCACGAGTGAAATACCCAACAGCAATGGACTCGGGATCGCACCACCCTCCCCGGGTGGCAGTTCGAGCAGTTCGGTTGTGTCCGCTCTTTCCTCCTCGTGGTCATCAAAAACATCGCTGCAGAAATGTTTGTCGGCGTTTTTGGCTGTTGATGTTTTGGAAGGGGAAAATTCTTGGGCTTGTGATGGGTGTCAGGCTTTGAAGGAGAAGGTGGGTGCCGAACAACAAAGTGTTGCGAATGGTCATGTGGTCGCTGCAAGCGGTTCTGACAAGACCGCGGAGGGTAAGGGCAAGGAACGTGCAACTCCGGCTTCGATTGTGAACGCGGCAATTGCTGCTCCTACGATCGGTGTGACAAAGGATGCAGCGACGGTGGATCTCGTCAGCGAGGTCGATGACGTTTCCAACGTATCCTTGGATTCTTCGTCTTCGTCTTCGAGTGTGTCGTCTTCGGTGGTCACAAAAGACTGGCAGTCGACTATTGACTCCAGCTCTGTTGAAGACCAAGACACTCTGAACGAATCGGTCAGTTCAATAGACGATACGATCGATGGGACGGAAAAAGCAGACTGCCAAGGCAAGGACGCCGCCCCTTCCGACCCCGGCCAAAGTGCAGATGCAGCAGTGGAAGATGACGAGAAGGTGAAACCGTCGGAATCCGATCCAGCAGACGCACTCGAGCCAATCCCGACGAGCCCGTCACCACCCGCCGATACAGCCCCGCTTGCATCGTTACCGTCAACAGACAAGGAATCGCCCACAAATCCCGCTGAGGCGCCATCGTCGAAACCAGCGGAACCGAAATCGGTGCTGAGCCCACGAGCATTCAAGCGCTTTTTGCTTTACTCCTGTCCAGAAGTCCTTGTATTGCATCTGAAACGGTTCCAACAAGTCGGTCTTTCCGGGAAACTACGGAAAGTAGACGAGTGGGTCAAGTTTGACCAATATCTGGATTTGACACCGTATATGGCACCCGTGGAGGTTGTTCGTAGCAAGATTTTGAGAGAAGAAAGGCGGAAGGAGAAGGAGAAGAAGAGGAAGGAGATGGAACGAAAAAGGGCCGAGGCTATGAAGAACGTCTCGACGGAGGATTTGAAGCGGACGCACCAGCACGCGGTGGAGGGCGGGAATGAATCAGGCGTCGATAGCAAGGGGGTGGACGGAAAGACAGGTTCGGTGGAAGAACAATCAAAAGAAAACGGTGCACCTCAAGTGGATCAAGGGGTACAAACTAAGAGTGCCAATGATGACACAAACAAGGACGAGGAAGAGGAAGACGATGACGATGACTTTGATGAAGAAGACGAACGTTCTCGGCGAGGGGGGCTCTATCGTTTATACGGCATTGTCGTCCACTCCGGCAGTCTCTTCGGAGGTCACTACGTTGCATATATCCGCTTAGGATCCAATCCGCCTCCTGATCCGTCACCCAATAACGTTGCTTCCAGTACCAATCCCAACATAACTGTCTCGGCGTCACCGACTGCGAACGCCACGGCTGCGGAGTTCAGCACAGATCCAACCCGCTCTCCCCGTATCGAACCAGTGTCATATACCACCACCGATGATTGGGTGTACATCAGCGACTCGCATGTCAGACGATCGACGTGGGAGGAGGTTTCCAAGTGTCAAGCTTACTTGTTGTTCTATGAGAGGATACCCATTGGTTAGTAATTTATCAAGCGAATTTCTACCAGCTCGTGTATTTCTTCTAGGAGGAACAAGGAAAGTGGGAAGAAAATTCTTCTTGTAAAAATAACAAATGCGATTGGATTAGAGGACAATTTGTTGTTCTAGTAAACGTGATTTCACTAAACAAGCAAACAAAAACGGTGGATTCTTCCAATCATCGAGAAAACTCTTGCTGGCACTTCTCGTCTTCTGTGGTTGTGACCGATTCATATGTACACATTTGCTGATATGGGTCGTGAGAAGATTCGGATCGATGTAGAAAGAGAAGGATGACAGTAGTAACCAGGATTGGCCCTTTTCGGGTTGGCGACGTTGACTCATCGGAAGACATAACAAGGGACGACGCGCCTGCATCGAATTCAGTAAACGATGGCAGAGACGATCGCGGCAAATCCGCTCGGGCCCAAGGCAGTGGAAGCGGGGCACCAATCAAGTCGGGTGACTCTCAATGCGCCCCACGGACTGAAACGACATCTCAAAATCATGATTTGGTTCATCACCCATTTCTGTTCCGTGATATACTACGATCAGTCCAAGATGGCCACTTTCTACCAAAAGTACATACCCGGTGGTGTATTCACTACCGCGCTTTTGGTGTCGCATAACATGGCCGATGTCTTCATTATCTGCTTCGGCCTTTTCGTGTCGTCCTTCTTGGGGCATTTTGTTCAAGAAGTGAATTTGGACATGGCGGTTGTTCTTGCAGTAGCGGACTTGTTGGAGGGGATTTGCGTGTGTGGCATATTTCGACTTTCAATCGCGTTTTCGACTCGTTGGAGAAGTGGAGCACGCGCCGAGTCTGGCAAACGCGAATTCTGCTTGTTCGGGACGGTTTCACACAGTCTGAACAACCCGAGGTCAGCGTCGGTGCTCTGGCTATCCACGACGATGGTGGGATCAGTTCCTTCTGCGTTGATACGAACAGTTGTGCACACATCCGGAGTGTGGGCTCCACCGCAAACATCGCCGGATCTCCAAACGGATGTTTTTTTGCATCAGTTTTTTCAAGACTGGGCAGAAAATTACTTGGGTGTTTTGGTGTTGACTCCGTTGGCCATCGCGATTATTCGAGGTCAACAACATGGGGCGTCAGCTTTGAGTTACTCGCGGGACACTCTGCCACTGACACGATATCGTGTTTTGAAGGACGCGTTTCTTGTGTGTTTTTGTGCAGTCTCGGCACCGATTTTGGCGTTCAGCTACCCCTCTTCGTCGATGCTTGTGGCTGGGTACGCTTGTGTGGTGGTTTATATCGCTTCGAGCCGGTCTTCGGATCTGTTTTTCGCGTCACTTTTTTCAACTACATTCCCCATACTCGTTTTCACGAGGGTAGCTGCTGCTGCGAATAACGATGTTCAGGGAAACGAGTTTCTTCGGCGAATCAACAGTACCACGGCACGGTTGATTTGCGATATCGATACCGTGATATTAACCTTTGCTGTTACAATACATATCTTCTCACAATGGAATTATCACTCAATGAGAGAAGAACGCCATCGAGATATTCAACATTCAGCACCGACAGACGTTTTGGACAAGCGCGGGACAGAACCCTCCATTGTCATCCACACCATATCACGGACAGAAACAACCATAGAAGCGCCCATCATCACAATCACAAACGAGGACTTCGATCCGCTTTCGCTGAAAGATGCGTTCCAACCGGCGTCGTCCTTGTCTCAGACATTGGAGTTTCAGTCCCCTGCAGCGTTGGCTTCTCAAACCCTGACAATTTCATCTCAGTCACAGTCTCAGGGACACTGGTCCCAGTCGTCATTTCAGCCTCGGACGGTGTCGTGTCCATCACAAACTTTGCAGTGCAATCAGGCGCTGTCACAGTCGCAAAAATCGTTGCGGAAGGGAATACTGGTCGTGGAGGATTCTTATATCAATCGATATATACTGATGCGGCATTTGAATCGGCTTACAACTTTGACGGTGCATGAAGCGCAGGACGGACACGCCGCGGTGCAAATGATGTCGGGGGAACTAGCGCAGGGAATCGCCATTATTTTCATGGACTTAATGCTACCGGTTATGGATGGAAGAGGTAAATCAGACGAAGTCTTTCGTCCTTCAAAATTTCCGGTGAGTTGGCGAACCAAACGGTCTTTTTTTCTAAGGATTGTTCTGGTGTCTTCCTTTTTTTTCTGTAGAGGCGGCCCGTTGCATCAGAGAACTCGGTATCACGGTACCCATCGTCGCGTCTTCAATCGCCGTTTCCCCGGGCGACAAAGCGAAACTGGATTTATCAGAGTTCGGGATCACGGACGTGCTGGCAAAACCGTTCGGCAAGGCCGAGCTCCTGCAGATACTCCTTCAACACAACATTGAGGTCAAGGAGACTTTCGCCACTAGCACTGAAACGTCTCCGAGGAATTCAATAGCTGGTCGGGATAATGTGGTTGCTGTTGATGGTCAGGTCCTGGGACAGACTCTTATTGATCTGACCGAATCAGCAACACGCAAAGGCGGGCGGAACGAATCCAAAGGTATCGATGAGAGCGGATCAAAAAGCAACAGCAAGTACTCACCATCAATATCAAAAACGCAGGTGCTTGTCGTCCAAAGTAAAAGCAAGGGAAAGGAGTGTCTTTGTGAAGTCCTGGAAAGCTTTGATTCGGTGGTGGTGCAACAAGCTGAGACTATCGTGGACGCATGCCGATTACTGGATTCTTCCGCACAGCACATCAACAACAAAGACGATCCCTCGACGGAATCAACTTTTACGATCAACACCAATGAGCTCAAAATCGTTTTCCTTTGCTCCGACCTCCCCGAAAGCTGGGTCGAAGCCGCGGACGAATTCCGAAGAAAAGGCTTCGGAGGCGCGATAATCTTGGCTCTACCCATGGAAGAAGACGCATTCCTGAGCAAGGACGATATTGCCAAAGTGAACGACGTAGTTAGGGCACCACCAACAATCAAGCAAGTGGAGGATCTGTTTGCGAAATGGGGAATTTCTGTCTCAGCTGCAAGATCATCAATTGCGGAGTCTTCGTTTTCGTATCCACAGGATCTGGCTCCCGCTATTTTGATTATCGATGATTCGTCCATCTTCAGGACGATTCTGCGGCGGATGCTGGAAGGCATTTGTGTCTCTATCAGTATTCACGAGGCGTGCGACGGGAGAGAAGCTCTCGACAAACTGTCATCGACTCGATTTTCTCTCGTTTTCATGGATGCGGACCTGTTTCTCGTGGACCACATCAACAATACTTACCCCGAAGTTCACATCGTGGTGATAAGCTCATACGATTTGAGTCCAGACACGTTGGAGAGTCTGTGTGGGAAGCGCGTTCACCAGATTTGGGAAAAACCGGTCAGCAGGCAGCAAGTGTTGAACGTCATTCAGTACTTCAATATCACCCATGTCACGCCTGCCGGTACTTTGGGTAGAACAGTTTCGAGTTCGGAAAAGCAGCTGGGATCACCATCCCGAACTTCGATGAACAAGAAAGTCGTCTTCGAGGATGAACTTCCAGCACCCCCACCCCCGGTGAACAGGAGGAAGGTTCCGGAGACAAGCAAGGGGCGGCGCAGACATTCTGTATGCATCGGTGAAGATATGGCTAAGCTGATTGAAAGCGCTGTGGTTCAAGAAGAGTACACCGAAAAAGAGCCACCGTCTGAGGGAGCCATTTTCGGCTGCACTTCGGAACAGACGTGTGTTGACAACAACAAGACGCCATCGATCTCGAATTCACACCCTCCATGTCCGACTAGGCGAACGACGAGCTTGCCCCGCTCAGTTTCCAGTGTGCGTAGGATTTTCGGAGGGGGTAAAATTCTTATCGTTGAAGAGTCTTTGGTCGAAAGGAAAACGATGGCACGACTCTTTTACGAAGAAAGCCCAGATCTGGAGGTTGTAGAGGCGGATCGGGTGGCCGACGCTCTCCGCCTTTGCCTCAAGAACCAGTACAACCTGATCGTGATCAATCTCGAGACGCGAGGTATGAAGGGCGAGGAGGTGGCGGCTCGAATCCGAAATATGGGAGTGAACTGTCCCATTTTCGCGGTTGCGGACAAGTTTTCACTGAATGCGTACGCGTGGCCGCTGAAGCATGCCGGAATCCTCGATGTATTTACGAAACCATTGTCCAGACTGGAAGTAGCCAAGATGTTGCTGCACACCTCCAACAATCCGAGCTCCAGCACGAGAGTCGACAGCAATCCCGGTCATGGTCGCCGAATGTCAACACCAGCTGCACTACAAGACATTGAAAACTTCAAATCAATGAGAAGATCACGGTCCAATCAGGCCACACAGCTCGCGACAGAATTTGTTTGAAGTTGTAGTAGTCTTAACCTGGCAACGAGAAACGCATGCACATTCTGGAAATGAAGCGGCCTTCCAATGTACTTGAATCTGTAGCATCTGCCGCGTACTTTGTGTTGTTGAAAATCACGTAGTTGATTCTCAGAATGTCAATAATGTTGATAGGAAGCATATGCTTGTCCGACCAGTCATCTCAAATGAGCATTTCTAGCGAGGCACCTTCAGTCTTCAATCCAAAACTCCTAATCTTGGTAGAAATCGAAAAAAGATTCCTGGAGTATCCAAGTCATAAGGGCAACGTGATCTTCTATAATCTGTGGTCCTACTTGGTTTTGCTCTCTGTCCGTTTCCAATACTTGTCGCTTCATTACCATTGTCAGAATTCACATCTTTTCTCGATTTCAAAGGGCATTATTGACGGGAACATTCACGCTTTTGGTTTGTGGAGGGTACTCCAGATGGATTTTCCAACTCGAAGTGTTGGAAATTTGCCTATATGTGCCTACGCGCACCGGTTCCTCCTATGCACACATAGTGGAAGATGCACCTTTTTTGATGCATAGAAGGGGCAGGAAAAGGGGGCCGCAAAAACAGGGCCTGACCCCAGGCGCTCTTTGTTGCGTTCAGTCCACCGCTCTGAACAAATATCATTTGAGGGGTTTCTCAGCTCATCAAAACAAAGATTGCGGGTCTCTCTTAGCCTAGGTCGCCTTTAGTTGGCAATGTTTACGTAATGTTTACGTTTCCTCGAGCAGTTTGTGAACGTTCCAGAACGGAGGCGCGGCGCATTGAGCACACCGTCAAAACGTTCAGAAGACTCACGGGATTCACCGGTTTGATGCCTCAAAGGCTACCACTGTTCCTTGGGTACCTTTGAGGGCGCTCTGGCATACCTAGGGAGCATGAATCCATAGACTAAAAAACTTAGATTTTTTTCGGCGATTTTTCGGCATGAATTCTAGAATTGCGTGAGTGATCGTCGACAGTGGTGGCGAGCAGCAGTGCAGTGCAAGAAGTTTGGGGTGACGCAAAAAAAAAGTCGCACAGAAAAGCCCAGTTTGCGACTGCTTTTCCCAAAAATATCCCTTGTGTCGCCGGGCGAAACAGAGCCTCGCTTGCCACTAAAGCGTCCTATCACTCCCTCACAACCCCCTCCCCCAAAAC
>JADGJF010001063.1:0-12124 GCA_027596845.1 Quaeritorhiza haematococci
CCCGTAAAAAGCCTCAACCGATTCGTATCCACAATCCCCTTAATCTCATACACCTCCTCCACTTCGGACCTTGCAGAACGGCGGACAACCTTCGTCACGACAAGCACGTCGTTGAAGAGAAAGAGGAACCGGTCTTTGGCGAGCTGGTTATTGATTACTTGGAGGGCACGGCCTTTGTTGAGGAGGATGCGTCGTTTGCGGCGCGGTGTGGATTCGAAGGTGTGGTCGTGGTGGTCTTTTTGTTGATGGGGGTGCCGTTGGTATTGGTGGTGGTGTTGCGGGTATTGATACTGATGATAATCTGTGAGCGGTTGAGTATGGCTAGTTGCTTTGACATTCGGCATATGTGTCGTCGATTGTTGGTGGTTGTGATGGTGCTGGTTCGGTTGATAATGATGATACGGCGTGTATTCAGCACCCGTCCTCCCCGCCGCAACAGAAGCCCAAAACCGCGGGTCGCGCGGGTGCTCGACTATCGTTGGATTTGCGTGTATGGCCATGATTTTGCTGCTGGGAACGCGCTTTCCATTCAGGTTTCTTTCTAGCGCGTTGGTTGCAGTTGCGAGAGACTCTTTGCAAAGAAGTTCTCGAGTTCAGCCTGGAGTTCAGCCAAGAGTCAGAGTTGTTAGTTGTTTGGTTGTAAAGTAGGGATTTGATGATTTTGAGTATTATGGTATCCTTTCGAGAATCCAGGTCTGTGCAAATGTTGTTCTCTGTCCCAATTATTCCTTTTTCTAAAATGATTCGCGGTAGCCGTTGTAATTGCCTTTTCTCAGTTGAATAGGCGCCGCATGGACCTCATATGAAAACAACATCTGTATCTCGGACCCAACCCCCCACAAACCCCTCTCCTCTCTATCACCCTACCTATCACCCGGCCTATCACCCACCCATGCGCATCATTTTCCAAATGAGTTCAATTGTTGGAAGTGGAGCAGGGAGGGTGTCGGGGTGTTGATCTCGTCTATTTTGGAGAAGCAGGGGATTGATGCAGGGCGGGTGCATATATGCAGGGGCGCGCCCAGGCACATGTGCCTCAATGAGGATGTGGAGGATGGTGGTTCATCTGGTTCATCTGGTTCTTGGGCACAAGGGCAAAAATGGCACCCCACCGCCCAATGTCAATCAAAAAGGAAACGGTGATCACCCCTGGATGTGTGGCCCGCATACGAGCTTCACCAGGCCGCGCACGCATATGGAAAGGAAGACGTCAGCGTTGTCTTGAGGGCCTTCCCTGGTCTGATCCACGGTACCTCCTCGATCACTAATTCTCATCTATTATGATGAGCGACATACCGGTTTATGTTACTTTACGGTGAACAGAAAATCCCCCTCGCGCGCGCGCGCCAAGCAACAGTTGCCAGAGTGCGTTCTGTGTCAAGGACATTGATGCAGCATCAATGATTATTAAATCGATCACCCCGGCAAGATATCTGGCACATGTCAGTGGGTTGCCCGCTCCAAGTTCGACGCAGGTCTTGCAGGTTCGATGTTGGGAGATGTTGGGGGAAGCTGATAGTCTCGTACCTGTATAGCCGGACTGCTCATGGACACAATCGTGCCTCTGTCTTCGTTTTCCTGAACCCAACTTCGAGCCCGTGTACAGTCTGAGAGCAGCTTCCAAAAAAGGAAAAGGTGACCTAAGAAGGCGCTCGAAGAGGGTCTGGATTCGAGACTAGGAAGCTGAACACCCACCAGACCGTGCTACTAGGAGACTTCAAAGACTTCGACACGTTCGAAGCCTGGTAAGTTGGTATGAAGTCGTATGTAGACCCCGCCCTAAGAGCTGAAAGTGCCATATGTAGAGTCAGCCACGAACAGAAAGGAAATTAACATGACCACGACCGCATTTATTCTTTCCAGATAAGACAGCATTTTCGATACAGAGCGGTAAAAGGGCGAAAAACAAAAACATCAACCAAAGTACATTCAAAAGTCACCATAACAAATTGGGGGAACCCAGAATGCCCAAGGCAAAATCGAAAGGAATGAGGGAAAACCATAAATTACAGTAAAGAAAAAACCAAAGGAGAATCCCGACGTTCTGCACCAACCAACGTCTTCTTGCCTTTCCGATACATGTCAACCCTGCCCCTCTCCTGCCCAACTCATATCCTAATCCTCTTACTCCTCCCCATCTCCGGCGAACTAACAAACCCATCCTGACTCTCCACCTCATCCCTGTCATCCGCTTCACTCTCCTCCCTCTCCTCTCCTTCTCCACCACTGCTCTGCGTATCCGCCAAAAGGCGCCGCCCCCCTTGTTGACCCCGTCCCCTCTTTACTCCAGCAACACTCCTTGCCCTTGTCGGTGTACTAGTTGCAGCGGCGATAGCAGCGACATCATCAGCTCCCAAAGACGAGGAGGAAGAAGACATCGACAAAGTCGTGGCGGCACGAGATGTCATCGTCAAGCTGCTGGCAGTCGTGTTACCCGCCACGCTGATCAAGGTGGAAGGCCCTTCCTCCTCATCCGTCTCTTCTCTACCAGTTTCACTCTCACCATCATCCCCATCTGATTCCTGACCCCGTCGTCCTTGACTGCCAGCTTTGGTTTGCGCTTTGGGATTCCCTTTTGTTCCTGCTTTTGCCATAGGTTGCCTCCGTCCCCGACCTCTACCATTCGACTTGGGTGACTCAACCACCGGTTCCTCGTCTTCTTCCTCGTCTTCCTCCGCTTCTTCTTCGTCATCCTCAACAGGGGCGACAGCTTTCCGAGATTTGGCCGGTGCCTTTTCTTTTCCCTGCTGACCACCTTTTGCTTTCCTCGCAGCAGCAGCAGAGACCCTCGCCTTCGTTGGGGTTGGCTCATCCTCCTCCTCATCCTCCTCATCCTCTTCATCATTCTCCTCCTCCTCTTTCTCCCTGTACGACTTCTTCTTATCCGCCACCCTCGCAGATCGCCTCGTAGGTGTCGGCTCAGCATCCACATCTGGCTCATCCTCATCCTCATCATTTTCTCCCCCATCGCCCTCCTTCTTGGCATTCTTGGGAGGTCGTCCCCGTCTTTTCTTGCCTGGAGCAGCAGCAGATTTGGCAGTTTTCGTCGCCACAGATTTCCGCCGCCCCGCACCTTTCTTCTTCTGACTGCCACCTTCAGCGTCCTCATCCTCATCTTCTTCATCCTCATCGTCGTCGTCGTCCGCGATGATTTCTTTTGAGAGTCGGGACTTGCGACGTCCTTTCTGTCCTCTTGGCGTAGCTAATCCATAGAGAAAGCGGAAAAACAGACGCATTAGGACACACACACAAAAATAACAAGAAAGACAGAATGCTGCAGGCCAAGTGTGGGCCACAAAGTAACGTTGACAACTCGTTTGAGAAGTCACGCCGGAACAGATCCATGCCACCCCGTGACAGAGTTTACTTACCACCAGCCGCAACCAAAGACGATTTCCGCCGACTCTTTGCACCGGCCGCCAACGCACCAACTTGATGTAGGCCCTTCTTACGGGTAGTAGAATCACCCTTTTCAAGAGCTTTCACGAACGCCCAGTAATCCTCCCACAAAGGATCGGATTCCGAGGGCTTGAAGCCACGTGTCGCTAGCAACCTCCCTACATAATCAACACTAAAAATAAGGCGTAAAGGAGTGGAAAGGATGAGATTCAGCATGTTACGTTAATGCAACGCGAACGTAGTAAGCAGACGCCAAACTTCTTTTTGAAATCGAAAAAAGCATCAAAGCGGGACCCACTTACATGTCGCCGACATTTTCAATATCATCAACATCCCCCGGTTGCTGCGGCTTATTTTTTCCCCCAACACCATCATCCAAACCCTGCAAGATCTGCTGAACAACACCACCAAGTGCACCCCACACTCTCCAGCCTAGATTGACATCCCCAAGCTCCTTCAACAAAACTCGCCTCGTCTCTGTGATGCCCTCCAAATCACCACTTCCATCGCCCATTTCTTCTTCATCATCATCGTCCGCAAACATACTACTGGCATCACTCTCGCGTCTCGCGCCATCCCCTCTCCTTTTTCGGTATGAGCCGCCACCGTATTTGACTTTCCAAGGGACAAGGACCCGCTCGACCATACATTCGACTCCTCCACGCAGAAGCTCCAACAATGCCGTCTTGACGACTTGGTGGGTGGCTCGGACGGAGGTTGTTGAGACTAGGGTCATCAGCCAGTTTTTGAGGTTTTGGATGATGAATTTTGTGAGATCGAGGGCGGGTTCAAGGGAATAGATGCGGCGGCTAAAGTAGAATTCCAGCGACTGCCAGGGAGGTTGGAAAGCAACACAAGACAGTGGGGATCAGTGTACGACGAAAAGCGAATAGCCAACATCAGGATATCACGGACCAAAACCCGCAACGAAAACCATTCTCACCTTAATCAGACTATCCTCGATCAGCACCGAAACGCCATCGACCACAATCTTCAGCTCCTTCAAGGCCGCCCGCAAAGCAACCCGTTGTTCGTGTTCCGTCTTTTTCCCCTTCACCTCCGCGTGCTGCTTTTCATCGTCCTCATCATCTTCGTTTCCTCCATCACCTTCTTCCTCTTCACCATTTTCATCCACCTCAGATGCCTTCTTCTTCTTCGGCCTCCCACGCTTCGCTGGTGCTTTCACATCCTTCTTCTTCGCATTACCAGGCGCCACAATCTCACTCACAGCACCCACAGCATCCTGGAACTTCTTCACAATCAGCTCTTTGCCAACATGCTCGCTCAGCCCGTTCAACACGTTGCCTGTGCTGAAAATGTCAACGTAAGGGCGGTTCAGCCCTCGCCCAGTCATCGCCGCCATTGTCATGCTTCCACCGTTCGATGAAGTCGTTGCTGCAGGCCCGGATTTGCCACCTGCAGCAGCTGTGGTATCGGTTTCAGACGTGCCGGCAATAGCAGACGGTGCAAGATGCTGGGACTTGATGCCCATATAGGCTAGCGGAACGACCGCCGTCGAGATGTCGAACACGTCAAACTGTGTCAACTTGCAAACGTCGGCGATGAGGGCCAAAATGGAATGCCGGACCTCGATTTCAACGTCCGGGGTAAACATGCCTCTTACTACCCCACTCCTTGAGATGCCCCTCTTCAATAGAGCCGGAGTTCGACGTGCAGCTGACCCAGTCGGTTTGGTCATGGTGCCAAGCGACAGCGAAAGCGAACTCGATAAACTCGATTCACCCATCACCTGCTCCCCACCAAATCTGCTCCTAGTCGCACTGGGATCCACGAAACAAAGCAAATCAATGACCCTATGTATGAGCTTCACAGTTGCCAGCTGAACGTCCTCAGGTGGGGTCCTCGCCAAGTTGGGCAAGACAACCGACGCATCGCCATTAATAATAAGGTACAAGTCCGTCAAGATTGTCACCGTCGTCATCTTGATGCCCAGCTGGAACTTGACCTTGGTACTGTCACCCTCATCGTCTTCATGTTGACTCTCCTCCTCTTCATCCTCCTCATCCGTGACGATGGCCTCTGCAATTTTGATCAACCGATCGCTTTTTACGCGGAACGACCGCAGAAGCGCATGACACTCTTTTGTGACAGATTCCACCGATTTTGCCGAGTTCACTTTTGGACTCTCACCCCCTTGCTCCTTCTCGGCCTCGATCGGATCATTGGCATCGGTTGCCTTTCCTTTTCCTTTTGAGTCCACGGCCTTTGCTTTCCCCTTTTCTTGACCACGATTGGCTTCTTCATCGGCGTTTTCACCCAAAACATCGGGGACTTCCACATCGTTTCCATCCTGACCCTGTTGTTTGTCTTGCTGCTGCTCTCCTTCCTTACGCTGTCGCGCAATGACCCCCATGGCAGCCTGGTATGCCTTCTTCAGCTCGTAGCACACATCTCGGGACATGACTTGCATCGTTTCCTCCATGACGCGGTATGCGGTGGTCGATATCACATCGATTGTCCCACCCACGATCGTGCCAAGGCTGAAGCGTGAACGCAAGCTATCTTCATCCTCATCTGCATCCATCATCGTTCCCCCCTTCCCCTTCGAAGGCGACGAAGGACGTGAGGAAGCCGAAACAAGCGCAATGACCGTAAGCGCGGCGCCCATAACCGAATCCATCAACTCGAAAACACCATGCCACTCTTGCGGCTCATCACCGCTCTTCACATCCACCTTTTCAGAAGCTGCTCCATCAACGCTACAGCTGCCGCTGCCTTCACCTTCCTCCGACACTTTCTCACGAGACGAATCGTCCGAAGAAAATGTTCTCAATGACTTAATGTCTCCAATCACAGCCAAATCCATGATGCCCGACAACCGTGATAACCGTGACATGGCGTTTCGGAGAGCAACAAACACATCCAGGTCAACGATGTCTTCCACATCCTGGTGCTGTTCTTCGTCATCTTCAGACCCATTCAGTGCCTGTTTCAGCTCAACGAGATGCGTGGCGACTTGGGAGGTCAGAATCTCTTCAACGAGCTCCTCGATGCGCTGCGTAGTTGTCACATTGAGACTCGTCGCCGAGGTGATGGCTCGGGCACTTTGGTTACTTTCGTCGGCATCCTGGTCATCTTCTTCCTCGGCGTCGTCATCACCATCGGCGTCATCCTCGTCGTCTGCTTTCTTGGTACGTGGACGACCACGCTTTTTGGCTGGCGCTTTCTTCATTTTCCCGTGCTTGACGCCACTTTTGGTGGAGCTGGGATCAGAACCATCTTTCGAGTCAGTGGTCCGTGTCGATCCGCCGCCCATTAGATAATGGAAAGTTCTGCAACACTCGGCCAAGACCTCCTGATTCGCGTGCTTCATGAAAAGCTTCTTCAAATCGTCGAAGAGAGAGTCGTATGCCTGAATGCATGTAAAGTGTATGGGTTCTTTTAGCTTCCGGCTTCCTTCGTTTCGGCCATTCCCCTCAGCGATCACGAGAGTAAGTTCCATTACGACCTGAGGGAAGACAACCAACTCACCTTCAACATTCTCAATTCCAAATACACCCCCACATCAACACACCTCACCAACCCCACGACCTCTACCAATCGGTTCTGCCCATTCCCCGAGAACTCCCCCGAGTATTTCTTCAACAATTTCGGGACGTACTTCATAAGCCCCCTGCTGACTTCCAAATTCGTATCTTCTGCTAAAGCAGCAGAGGCCGAAGCAGAACTGCTCTTTTTGGCTTTCGCAGCACCATCCAGTGCATCATCCGAAGATGCAACCCCAGCATCGATAAGCACTTTGTTGATGACAGCGCCAAGGACGTAGACGAGGCAAAGCTCTTCTTCGTCGGTGAGGGTGCATCCGCGGGTGAAGCTTTCGTTTGAAGGGGCTCCGAGACTCTGACTCGGTTCATCAAGTGTGGAAAAGTCTTGGGCAAGGTACTCACACAGGGTCTTCCAGTCCTACAACACAAAAGGAAAGAATCAGAAGACTGCAAATATATAGTTTAGAGAGCCACAGGATTCCCCGTCAATTAACGGAAGAAAGAGGTCGTAGCGACGACAATCCAATATCAACTTACTTGCATCGGCTCGATGCCGTCCCAAAGCGCCCACACTGCAGCTCTGACCTTCTGATACCCGACAGTAAAAGATCCAGGAATCCCCTCCTGAGCACTGAACCAATCAACCAGTTGCCGCCTCTCCCTCGCACGTTTCGCAACCTCACGTCGTTCCTCTTCAGACATATCATCCTCCTCGTCCTCCAACTCCTGCAGCAGAGCCTCACTTTGCTGCCCCAACGACTGGGACTGCGACTGCGACGATGACGACTGAGACTGGATGGAGAACTGCGAATCATGCGCCGACGCCTTGTCCCTCCCATCCGATTGATTTTGCTGCTTGTCCAGCAAGGTGGCATAATTGACAAGCATAGCAGCGAGTGCCTTGAAGTCGATCCATTTTTCGGCTGCCTCTCGAGCAGAAGGACCACCGCTGTCAACAGAGATCGATGATGCTGAAGAAGACCACGCACCCCCTCTTGCTTTCAGTTCGTCCCGCTTGGGTTCTGCATACTCTTCCAGCCATACCTCGGCGGCGTACTTGCCGATGAGCTGGCGGATCTGGGGGTCCTCACTGAAGATGAGTGGCATCAGGCTATCGCGATCTTCGTCTTCGAGTAATCCGGTGGAGGCGATCCTCGTGATAACTGCAACCCCTACGTGCCGGACGGAAGATTCCTTCTCCATACATGCCAATTCAATCAATCTGGGTTTGAAACGTTCTGTGAACTGCCTCAACCCCGAGATCATGGACTCGTTGGTGTACAGTCGCTGTAGGGACGAGAGAGCTTCGAGACGCACCAATGGGTTCTTTTTGTGGGTTCGTATTCAGAGAGGGAGCGGGAAAAGAAAAGCATCAGAAACGAACAAAATGAAGAAAGTAACCGACATCACCAATTTACCTTATCATAAAGCATCCATCCAAGGTACCGCAGGTATTGAGGGTCCAAATATACATCCGGAAACTTGGTAATCCACACACCCAATTCCCTGATACACTCCATACGAATTCCAGGATCACTGTCGCGATAGCGATGGACAAAGATACTGTCGTACACACAAACCGGAAACCAACCACAAATGAATCAGGAGGGAGTTTGGTTACTATCGTTGCCAGAATCCAAGTAACATGTTCATCCAATAAGAAACCTCAACTCCAAGAGGAAAAGAAGAACTCACCCATCAAATAGATCATTCATCTGTGTCTCCAACTTCATTTTCTTCGAATGCAAGTCGCTCGCCTTCTGTTCCAACTGTGCATGGCGCTGACTCTTACTACTCCGGGACGAGCCCTTTTTCTGCTCAGCCTCAAGTTGCCTATTAGTTGTAGTCCAATCTGTGTGAACCTGCTGTGCGATTTCGCAGAGGCCTGTGAGGAGGATGAGACCCAACGTCGTGGCCGTGTGACGAAACGCTCGAACTAAGGAAGAGCTCATGATGACGAGCCACGTTTTGACAGTCTCGATACACCACGCGTTTTCTTCAAAAAGAATGTTGTGGCGGATCTTGGTCATCCATTTAGTCCAGAATTCATTGAAGTTTTTGCGGAATTTTGAGGGACCTTTGCCGCGGTGTTTTTCGATTAGGGGGTATTCTTGTTGGTTTTCCTGAAAGTGAGTGGAGGCCGGTTAATGTGTGATAAAACCATTCGCAAACCAAAGTGGACAATTTGAAAGGGGCTTACCGGAAACTGCGTTTGCAACTCTTCCAGGATTTCTTGGATCAAATCCGGATCTTCAAAGACATCACGGTCGACCAATTTGCCTGTCGATCCTGTCGACTATGTTTCGCGTAAAAGATATCAACCGACTTGAAAGAAACCACAAAACATGGGGCAGATCGTAGTCTTCCACAGCCTCTTACCTCGATAATCAGGTTCACCAATTCGAACATGGCCTCCGTCCGATCTTCTTGATATGTTTCAACCCACTCCGAAACGGTACTCTCAAGCGCATTGCCGTGATTACGTATAATCGCAAAAAGCGATGTATCTTCTTCAGGGGCCTTAGCGGACGGTCCAGCATCCTTTTTTTTCGGCCGTCCCCTGGTAGCCGCCTTCGGCCGGCCTCGATTCGAAGCACTAGCAGCAACCGCACCTGTAGCATCCTCATCAGCTTTCCCTTTCCCCTTCCTGGTCGATTGTGTGGCACGACGACCCCCACGTCCACCACGCGCTGAAGCCGACTTGGGTGTTGATTTTGATTTTGCAGGTCTGGGTGTCGCCTCGTCTCCCTCCGATTCTTCGTCTTGACTTTGCTCGGATTCTTGTGAGGGTTCTTCTTCGTTGTTTTCTACCTCCTCGTCGCTCACGGCTTCTTCCTGCCTATCGCCATCTTCATCGTCCTCGCCAACAGGTGCCCCACGAGTGGAACTACGACGAGAAGCTGAATCCAAACCAAATGCTGCGGTCAATACCAAATATCCAGCATTTCTCAACAATATGAATGTCCTTACCTCCTTTCCGACCAGCATTCCCACTCGATTGCCTTTTCGCACGCTTTGATGCTGGCGCACTTCCACCCCCTTCATCACCCGCAGCTCTTGAAGACGCCCCCCTTTTCCTCCCCCTCGACGCCCCTCCACCACTACTGCCAGCACTACTCGTCGAGCTTGTCGAAGCTCCTGATCCCTGCTTCTTCAGTTTCTCCACCCGTGCGGACCGTCTGCGTGCAGATGTGTCAGTGCCGGGGGACGCGGCTTCTTCTTCAACGTCACGGGTTGAGTCTATATCCATCCTGGAACTGTAAAGGTGGGGGTAGTGGTTGCAAATCAAGGGAGATGATGATGGAATGAGAAAAAGTGAGGAATGGTTTTGAGGTCGAAAGAGTGAGGATGAGGAGGGATACGAACCTTTGGCCCAACATGACAGAGGGAGGTAACGGATTCTCCAGACCTTGACGGCTCACACTTCTGCAAAAGGAGAGGAAATCAGGTGAATAAGTGTTTGACAGCGATTACGGCCTGCGGAAAATCGATGGGGCGAAACAGGGATGAAGAAGTTGTCGGGGATGCGCCTGTCAGATCAGACGCGAGTACCCACCAATGCGTCCGAAACTCACAAAATTAGGTCCTTAGTCTCGAGCTAGAGCTTCCGATCCCTCGATCGATTTTTTAGGCGATCGATTTCGAACTCAAAAAAATGCTTATCTGAACGTGGGACTGTTTTCGGGGACAGATCGCGATGATGTAGCTGATCTGAGCGCAAAAAGCGAAGATGGCAAGGATTCGACCGGTCAGACCACGGCGACGGTAACAATCTCTTCTAAGCCAAAAATATCCCTTTGATGCGCGCGCATCCAAGTTCAGTTCAGTCAGTCAGCCTACCTTTCACAACAATGCCCAACCAATACAGGCTGTACAAGAGACCCTGGGGAATGGAAAACAACTGGATAGTCAATGCTCCTTCCTTGGTTGCCCGCCGTCCCGATCACGCGGTTTCGGTTTCGGATCTTGTGGAGTTCGGAATTCGGAAGGCAAAAAAAGTCCGCAAGTTCGAATGGATAGCGAGGATGCCTTTCTGAGTTGAAACTTTCGTCGGAGTCGCTTCCCCGCTCTTGAAAAGCCACAGACTCGTACTACCGTGTATACAAAATCAACTCGTTCACACACAAACAGTCAATTACCAAGGCACCTCCTCATCATGAGGTAAGCAATCAGAGAGGAGGGGAGGAGGGGAGGAGGGAATGGAGGTGTGGGCACGGTCAATCGGTGGAGGAAGCTGCGATGGAGAGCCGCTCGGCTGTGTCAGAATCATGGGGGTTTGTGTTAACAAGAAAGAGAGAGAAATGTGATGGAACAACCGTTTCTGGAAGGCACCAGTACGAGCAGCACTTGCACCATCAAGGCAGTGGAATGTGAGAGCCAAGGGGGGGCTAAATTTGACAAGGAATGGAGTGAATGATGAGTTAGTTTTCAGGGGGAGGGTTGGAAATTGTTGTACTGAAAAGAGAAGCTTACATCCTTTCTGCTCTCGCCTTTCCTTTCTATTTCAACGTCAGTTACTTCCTTCCTCATCTCCACACAGGCTGGCACGTCGACCAAGCCATCCTAAACGAAGAAGAACGGGTGGTCGTAATTCGGTTTGGTCATGACTGGGTAAGTGGCGCTGAAACTTTCACCCTTTCCAACAACCACTTCTCTATTCTTTTCAACCGAACACAGTCATTTTGGTATTTGAACTGCTTTCATTGCGGGCTACGCTCTGTACGCTCTGTTTGAAACCGCAAAGGTCATCGTGCTTCCCCTTTCTTCGTTTCTGTTGATACATATGGCATCCAGGAGGAGTAAAACGCCTCGAAGATAACGACCGAACCCTTCAGGATTCTCATATTTCATCACTTACCCTCCTTTTTCCTTTTCCCGCCCCCATTGCATCCGTCCTTCTGCTCGTGTCCCGCAAACCACGCAATATCTCAACCCTTTTCTCTCAAAAAACCTAGGACCCAACCTGTATGCGCATGGACGAAGTCCTCTACGCCATTGCCGAAAAAGTCAAAAACTTTGCCGTTCTGTACCTTGTCGACATCACCGAAGTTCCCGACTTCAACAAAATGTACGAACTTTACGACCCGTGCACGATAATGTTCTTTTATCGGAACAAGCATATTATGATTGATTTGGGGACGGGGAATAACAATAAGATTAATTGGGCGCTAGAGGATAAACAGGTGAGTTGTCAGTGTTTTCCGGGAGCTGGGGGGGGG
>JADGJF010001064.1:0-12123 GCA_027596845.1 Quaeritorhiza haematococci
ATACGGCGGTTCCAACCCATCCCCTCCCTCCCCACCACCAACACCATCCACCTTCGCCACGTCCACGTCCACGTCCACATCCACCACCTCCCCCGCACCCACACCATTCCCCTTCTTCCTCTTCTTCTTCTCATTCAAATCCGATGATCGTCTCCGCCGTCGTCTTTGATGGTGCAAATACTTTTTGTACGCGACGAGACGTACGAGGATAGGAATGATTCCGAGAGCGCTGAGGACGATGCTTAGGAAGAGTGGACCGTAGAGGGTTGACCATTTCCAGACGGAGAGGGAGGGGTTGGTGATGGGGCGGTACCAGCATGAGGCTTCCCTCTTTCAAAAAAAGAAATTAGAAAGGGGTGAGGATATCGAATTGAAGAAAGAAAGAAAGGATAAAGAAGGAAAGAAAAAGGATGGAATGGAATGAAGAGGGCGTACTTACACTTTCCCAACCTAGGACGTTAAACCCCAACGGAACAGTCGCGCAAACCATCGCAGCCAGAACCGACCCCGTAATATACCAAACCTGTAAAGCCCTAAACCTCTTCCTCCAATAAAACGCAATCTTCTCACCATATATATCAAAAAAAAACAACAAAGAGTTAGAATCCCCATCCCATCAATTCGAAACCCCAAAAACCATTACGATAATTATAATACGCAACCACTCGCGATCGATACGTACCAACAAATTAACCACCATACACAAACTCACAAACGCCGTCATCAAAATCGAAAAAATCGCCACCCACACCGCAACCCCACACAACACATCCGACTGATACGCTCCCGTCCACACCCACGATACGCTTAACAACAAATCACCACCGGCCAACACAGCCGTTAAATGCAACGACACCCTCATAACCAAATTCCTCTCTCCTCTCCTCCTCTGTGTGATCGTCCTCCCGATCCAGTAGGCTCCCAAAACCATTAGTGAGGCGATTGCGGAGAGGGTGCAGAGGATTGTGACTGTTATTTGGGCGGGGAAGAAGAAGGGGGACTGAAGAAACCGTGGTAATGCAACTTGAAGTCAGTCGTGCGTTTCGATTTGAGCACCGTTCACGAGTCCAACAAAAACTGTATTGTGGAATGAATCCTCCACCACTGCCTCTACCACCTCCATCCACAAACATTCTCGCCCCCAACAACGCTTAACGTAAGGATCTCACACGCACCTCGGTGGCATTAGGTCCATCCGGAGTCACAAACTCTGATGGAGACCCTCCCATCTCTTCTCTTCGTCTCCTTCTTCTCCTTCCTCTCCTTCAACACGTATTCCAAAACTCCAACGCAGCGTCACAATGAATCAAGGAAGGGAGGCATGAAACCGAGCGAGGAGCGCTGGAGCGGATCAAGGGATTCGAGGATAGGGGACCTTGTTGATACCTGGAGAAACACCGCCAACGTTAACGACGAAACCCACAACGAACAACGACAGCGACAGTCAAGCACCTTCAGAGTAGTTCCGGTGCAAGTTTCGGTGAGTTCCAACGGCGGTGCTCCCAAGATTTACACAGCAATAAACACAAAACATTTCAAAAGAACAAGATCAAAAGATTTCCGATCGCATGGGGTAGGGTCATTTCCGAGATTGGACTCCTTTGAGCCCGGATGGTGAGCATGAAAGGCATGAGTGGTTGCTCAATGAATGCAGGCGCCCACGGCCCACGACCCACGACGAGCCCGTTGCAACACGATCACAAAATCCGCAGCAAATGGAAGTAGAACCCCGGGCTTATTTTCGTGATCAGGTTGTGGCACAGAAATCACGTTTTCGTTCATGCGTATTTAATACTGTGTGCAAGCGCTCCACGTTCAGTTCCTGCAGTTCCTCCTCCTCAGTTCCTCCTCTTCTTCAACAAATAGGCAGAAAATCAATTCATGAGGTTTGCAACCAGACAAACATCACTTCAAGTACCTCAAAGTCTGACAGATGGGATACGAACTGGATACGAACTGGGAGAGACTGGCATGCGGGATATGACTCCTTCAGACTCGCTTCTCTACCGTCAAGGTCATGCAATTCTGTCCATCGCCAACCTCAATTGCAGCGACTTTTCATGATTGATGATTGACTTTTCAACACACTTGCTTTTCCATTTTCATAACCACCCAGAATACTCCATTCATCATTTAGGTGCATGTTAAAACATCTCCACAAGTGAAAGCTCCCTCAGTTCTGACCTTAGGACATCTATAAAAAGCATCTTTTCGGACTCTCCGCTTACTATCACACGTTGAACCACACGAACACACTTAGGCAGACACATACGTACACAAACAAGATAGCCAGCTAAAAAAGACCAAACCCAGCAGTACGAAGTAACCAAAAGAAAGAATAGAAAAGAAAGCACAACACTTGAAAGGAGTCAAAAAAGTCCCGTTTGCAGTACGTTGCGGTAAGGACATTGTAGAGGTCTAGACAACCTCCAAAACTAGAAAAATAGAAAAAGTAGACAGACGAGAAAGCAAAAGAAAATAAAGGAGAAGCATTACATAAAAGATACACAACAAGGGGAAAAACCCAGCCCAACGCCAAAATAGTCCTCTTCACATCTCTTCACTCTTTAACCCTTGCCACTTCAAACCCCTCAAGCTCCCACCATCCCCCCCACAACCGGTTGCGGTCCCGGTCCCCTCGGCGGCAAACTCGGCATCGGCGGCACACCACCCATCTCCGGCGGCCGAATATACGCCGTCTTCGTCCCAATGATCCCCGCTGAATTGAGGTAGTAAGTGTAGAGGAAGGAAACGCGGTCGAGGGAACGAGTCCATTCCTCAAAGGACATGGTGTCTAGTTCGTGTTTGTAGATGGAGTCGTAGATGTGGGTTGTTTTGAAGGATGCGATTGAGGACTGGGGTTTATAAATGAAAAAATGAATGAATGAATGAATGAGTGGATGAGTGGATGAGGAGAAGGAAGTAAAAAGAACCCCAAACCAACAGATACTATCAAATAGGCAAGTCGTCGAATCCATTCTCATACTCACGTCATAATCCCCAAAATGCACCCCCTTACTCGTATTCGGATCCGCATTAAAAGCCCCATAATGCGCTTCCTCCAACACCAACCCCTTAGCCGGCACCTCCGGAATCTCAATCTTCGCAAACCCAAACGAATTCCCGACAATACTCCTCGGTGTATTCGTCCGAATCACCTGAATCGCCAACCCAATCATCCTCCGAATCTGGAACCTCGCAAAAGCACGGGCGGTAATACGAATACGGACCCACTCCATACCGAAATGGACTTCAGGGGCGGTGCACTCGATGTTGATGATCCGCATGTAACAGCGGGGGTCGTCGTAGGCGGCGCCGGGGATGTAGTTGTGGAAGTTGTGGGTGCCGCGGTACAGTTCGATGATGTGTTGGAGGGTTTCGAATTGGTGGGGGGTGAGGCGGTATTGGCGGAGTTCGGAGAGAGACTCTTCCGACGGTAGGGGCAAATCTAATGGGTCGAAGAATTGGGGGGCGGGTGGGTTGCCCGAGTTTGTGCCGTCGTCGATGTAGTTGAGGGAAGCCCCAGGGATCATACCGTCTTCACCAACACCGTTGGGGTGGGGAACTGAACCCGCGGGTAGGGATGTTGAGAGTGTCGCGGCGGAACCACCGGCGGATGCGGCGTCCAAGCCACGATTGGGGGGCGGGACGGACCGCGAACGCGTGCCAGAGGAGGCTCCACGACCAAGAGATTTGCGACTCATTGAACGACGGAGAGTCGCGACGAGACCGCGGTCTTTGGGGTACTCATCCTCTTCATCTTCGGGGTAGTCCGACGGAGGGAGAGCAGCACGTTCGGCGGGGGACAGGGTACCGTACCCAGGTGTTGGGAGCTGGTGGCCGGCATCACCGTTCTCTTGGTTCGGGTAGACAGACCCCGCAGGTGGCCGAGACATGTCGTTGGCGGCGGCAGGGGCAGCAGCGGATCCGTTCATCTCCTCGGGCCTCCTCTCCTCCCGGTGTTGGCTACGACCCTTCCGAGTCTGGCCATCATCCTTCTCACGCTTACGACCCCGAGTCAAAGTCTCAAAGAACCTCTTAAGCGTACCAGTCTTCTTCCCGTCTTTCTCATCACCAGTCGGTGAAGTCGGAGGCGAAGGCAAAGTTTCCTGCGGTTGCGGGGGGGCAACAGCAGCACCATTCCCATTCGCAGCAGCAGGAGGACTGACAGCTGCACCCTCCGTTGCCACCCCATTCGCATTCCCATTCCCATTAACATCCGTATTAACCCTCCTCGGCCTCGACTTTGACCGTCTCCCCAACGTCGCAACCCTCTTCAACGTCCCCACCAAATTCGTCCCGTCACCCTCCGGCGGCGGAGGCGGGTACAAATCCTCCGGGTTCGGATCCACCTGCGGGGGATTATAATAAAATGTTCTCTGCGACGGGGGAGCGAAGACGAATGTTGGGAGGACGTATTCGTAGGTTCTCGCGTCGCAGGTACGGCGTGCGGAGAAGTCGTCTTGGGCTTTTGTGATTGCGTAGACGCGGATGGAACCGTCGGAGGGGAGGAGTTTGTTGATTGTGTCGGCGTTGCGGAGGATGTGGTCTGCGTCTTCTTTTGAGACGTGTTGGATTGCACAAATATGAGGAGAGGGAACAAAAGATATAGAGAAAAGCGTTGTCAGCATTGTTGAACTTGAAGATATTTGATGAGGGACATTGAAGCTTATTCCTTGGTTTGAATAGAATACTTGATACTTATCTCAAGAGAAAGGGCCTGCCTCGCAGCGTGTTCACCAGCCTCCGTAGTCGAAGCACGCGAAATATTCACAAACTAAACCAATTGAAACGAGCAAACACACATCAGTCTTTAGCATTTACATAGACAAACAACCAACAAACAACCAACAAGCAGCATCAACAACAAAGTACATACCGCAACCCGTCTAGTAGGGTCATTTTGAGCACCCAACGAAGCCATAGCGGTGAGAAGCTCGCTCTCAACGGTCCTAGTTCCCTTTGTCCTCTCCAACCCGGCATACTTGCTGCCGTTGTAACCGAAGAGAACAACAATTTTCTGCATTTTGTTGGCAAAGTCTATAGAAATCCTACACGGGGGTGAGAGGAACGGGGGGGTCAGGAACCACAGTAAATCAAGACAATTTGCAAAAGCTTCACAGAGCCAAGTGCATTCGATCCGATATGCAGTCGAAGCATTCGTGCCCTCAACCGCCGTCCAAACCCCCCCTTCAACCCACATCGTCCACACCGGTTCTGTCAAACCCCTTCCCCCGCCCCACAACACCCTTTCCTCCTTCTATCCCTCCACACTCACCGACACCAAAAACTCACTTTTCTTATATTCAATGTATCGACAGTTAGAGGGTACCTACACCCCTCAAGAATCGTATTAAGCGCAAAGTATCAACAGACAACCGCCGGCGCCGTTTCCCGTCGTAGTCGTCGTTGTCGTCGCCGTGGCCGTGGAAATTAAGTTGTAAAGCAAAGAAGAAGGCCTTCAACAGAACCACAAGCAAGTGAGTTGCGAGGGGTGACTTTGGTGGTTGCGTGGGTGAGGGGGGGCTTTGCGGCGCCTGAACCCAAAATAGCAATTAGGAATGGACTGATTTGATTGGTTGGGGTGGTTTTTCTTGCCCTTTGGAGACTTTGGACCAGCCACTCCCAGAGTCACAGAAGGTCGCCCAAGAGATGCGAATGGAATGAGCCACGGTGGGACAGGGTCGTACACTGCCACCCCAAGGTTGCATTGTTGAAACACCCTCTGTTTATGCCGCCCGTTTTGGTGTGGGGGAATTGGCGCTGGTCACGGGTTGTGCGTCACGGGATCATCATTTGAGTTTCATGCTGTTTTGGGAGAGATACAATCCTGTGGGCGAAAGAGATAACAAAACAACCAAAGCGGAGTTCTAAAAATAAATATTTACAATAATATGGTCATAGGTAGATACTTTCGAGACCCATATGAGACAGTTGAAAATCATTTCCGACATCCACTCGTAAGGTTAACTTATTCACTTGCTTGCAGTGGAAACACCCCCCCTCAACCTCGCTCTCCAACTTGGCATGCCCATGCCCCCCGCTCCATCGCAAACCTCAAATAATACTCCGCCTTCTCTAAATCAACTTTCGGAACTCCCCGTCCTGGCCCCTTCGCCAAACAATGTCTATAAAAATAACACCCCACAACCTCACCCTTCTCCGCCACCATCCGAAAATACCTCACCGCCTCTACATACTCCCCACGTTCATATAAACACACCCCGAGCATTTGAGCGGCATCTGTATCCTCCGTCGCGGCCATCCGGAAGTACTTCTCGGCCAGTTTCTTGTCTTTTACGAGCCCGCTGTTTGGAGGGGTCTTGGAGGGGTGGGTATGACTTTCCCGGGGTAGTAGTGATAACCGATGATCCGGTACGGGGCTCGGGGGTTGGACGCCTCCACCTTAACCCCCTTCAAATCCTTCAACCCTCCCTCCACCATCCCCCTCAAACTCCTCAAGTCATCTTGAATCTGCCTATTCTGCTCAAACGTCCTTGTAACCACATTCAAATGCAACCCTGAAACCGCTCTATCGAATGGAGGCGAGGGTCAAGGCAAGGGTTGAGTTGGTGATGGTGTGTCAGCCCAGCGAAAGTCGTACAAAGACTCAAAACACAAAAAACTGGAACTCAACGGCCAAAGTCGAAGAACCAGCTGGAGCGCCAACACACTGTTTACTATAATACAGGTTTCAGGGTTTCAGGATTGATTCAATCGCATATCATTACATAAATAGCGCTCCTACACACTACACGTTTGGAAACGTTTGTTTACATTACGATTTGATGACAGATCTTGATGAGACGTTCTTTACCAATCGTTTAAATAATCATAAAACTTCCTGACCCGATCTCCCAATCTCAAATCTCCCAATCTCGGATTGTGTAAACCTGCTGGGTCTCCTTTCATTCCAAAATCCCTTCCTCCAAGTCCCGTGTCAACCTTCTCTCCTTTGACTCCAACTACACCAGCCAAGGTCTCGTTGGCTATTACCCCTAAATCATCCGCCCAACCTGACGCTTTCGATTATTTGGGAGCGAGAGCCATCCAAATCACCGACCGAGACGCTTCCCAGTCTTTTCATTTCGTTTTCCCGTTGCCAGTTGGAACGAGATTTGGCACAAATCCTTTAATTGTTTTAAATCAAAAGTTATGATTGTATCCCAATGTGTAGCTCCAAACACCTGAAATGAAATGCAAGGTTCAAGTCCAATGCACATGATCTGGGAAACGAAAAGCCTTTTTCTTTTATGTATCCCACTCAATGCAACGTAGTCTAGCAGAGATATCGGAGAGAAAGGGCCATGGCCGAGGAACAAAGAATCTGATTCAAATTCTATATGGCCTATATACTACTGTATACTATACTACTATATACCTCATGTATGATACCAATTCTTTCTCGGTCCTTTTTTGATCTTGCAAGTGGTCTGCACGCCACATTTTCCGACCGTGACGGTGTTCTATTCAAATCCACCATTCTTCAATCCGGTAATTATACACAAAACGTACTGGCAGTGCATGCATATGTCCAGGACACAGAGAGGGTGACGACGGGTTCAAATCCCGTAATGGCGTCATAAATTCCCGCTGATGGTTCTCCTTTTCTTATTCTTTCCTCCTAATTAAATTTCATTTCATTCCAACATGCCAAATACAATTAATACGGTCATGCTATGTATTGCATCGCAGACAGTTTCAAAACACATACATGTTTTCATCAGGATATAGCCGAACGGACAGGCGACGGTGCAAGACGGACGAAGGGGGCATAGTTGGGACGCGGATTAGTAATTTACTGGACAGGTCGGGACAATGCACACGGGCGCAAGGGCGGAGAAGGACGCGGAGGCTGAATAAAGAGGCGCAGACGGGTAGACTAGACAATGAGGACATATGAGGACGCGTCGGGGACAATAAGGATAGATCGGGGTTAAAAGGGGCGTTGTTGGAGACCGATACGGAAGGAGAGGGGCTCAGCGGCGGCGGAGGATGGCGGAGTAACTGAGAGCTCTTCTCAGGCCTATATAAGCAGGCCATCCCCCTTAGTATTCTTCACGCGCGACTGCCTCTATTACATTATTATTATGACACAAGACCATATTCGACCCATTCTATGACTATAGCCCACTTCACGCACTCGGACCCCGCTACGATTACGCCCTCACCCCTTCCCGAGTGACCCGAGGGCGCGGGACACCACGACACAACTCGTCTACTTCGTAACATGGGCATCATTAAGTGTTGTTCATAAACCATACTGTCAATGCATGTGTATATATGTCCAGGAATCAGAGGGCGTCAGGATGGGTTCAAATCCCATAATAACATCCTGAACTCCCACTGCAGCTGCTCGTTCTCTTTTTCTTTTTCTTTCCTCCTTTATTCATTCCATTCCAATATGTCAAATACACTTAATATGGTTAGAAGATGCATATTCGTTTCGGATGTGCGGTGCAAGTGTCCATGGAGTCCTTGAAGACCCAGACAAAATACGAACAGCTTTCAATCCCCAGTGACATGCAGTAATTTTTTCCCCTGAATTTTCTTTTTTTTCTTTCTTCCTCTCTGGAGTCTGTGATGGAAAATGACACATCTTGGAAAGTATCACGGACGCGAAACACCATCCACCAACACAGTCATGCAACCATTGTTCCGGAACCGTTGTTGTCTTCCTATTGTTAACATTAGACTAAGTACTGTTGACTGTGACGTTCAACTTGACAAGGACGCCCTCTTTAGCTTTGTTAGCTGACTAGGATTCCAATGCATTATAGGATATATAAGGAGGAATGGACTAGGAAGTAGAGAACTACATCAAGCCCTGTGTGGAATCTTCACACATGTTGGCCCCCGACGGCAATGGGTACTGGTGGAACGTTGATATTACAAATGACCTGACCCCTTTGGGCGGAACAATCCCTGCTCTCTGCTACATTCCAAATCTCATTTTTTAGAAATCATCCAAACCGTGCTGCATGTGTACAATCTTTCATGACACAGAGAACCTGAAGGTGAGAATGGGTTCAAATCCCACAACGACATCTAACATGTTGTAGACTCCTTCTGTTCTCTTTTTCTTTCTATTTTCTCCTTTGTTCAGTTCACTTCAAATACACTAAATCAGGTAGTGTCGTGTATCGAATTCTATATGCTTGACAAAAGAAAGTACATAAATAATACCATGCTCGTACTCCTTTCAGTTTTCACCTCCTTTACATTGCAACAGTTCTGTTTCCGTCTTACAAGCATGCTATATGTAGGATGAGAGTATCCGGATGTGTGCGTGCGTCAATGAGTTGGACACAGAATCTACATGATATAGGTTCAAATCCCGGAACGATGTGTCCATGTACAGCCGATCGTTTGCCTTCTTTTTTTTTCTCGTTTCTCCCTTGTATATTCCACTTCCGGATCAACCTACACCCACCCAGTCTTTCATCCAAGTCGACGCAGTGTTTGGTGGGTTAGACTTTGCTACTAACCAACCATGGCGTCACTATGTCACATTTTTCTAATGGCGTTTCAGTCCCCGTTAATTATGCACTTTGTCATTTGAGTTTCTTGAGACATGTTCGCATACGTGCTTCATCCCGCAATGACATGGATAGTCTCTCTATCTTTTTTCTATTTTTCTCTTTCTTTCGTTGTTCATTCCTCCACTCCAGACCACGTGCAACCACATTCCACTCAATCTCCCCGCGATGTCATCTATATGTACGTGTCAGATGCAGAGCTTGACAGATTAGATTGCAGTGGACTGCTCATCGGATACATATGTATGCCCTCCGAGGACGCAGACATAATGATAACGGGTTCAAATCCCACAATTTGGCCATTTGGTGATCTGTAGACTCTGACATCTTTTTCTTTCATCCGTCCCTTTTTCGCTTCTTTGTTCTTAGGTCCGTATAATATCTTATGCTTCTCTTTCTCTTATCTTTACATACAGGCATTTATTTGGTCTGACCTCTCTCTTCTCTTCTTCTCTATTCTAGACTGTTGGTCTTGCTCGTCATCATGATATTGCACTCATTGAATAAATTGGCTAACATCTCTACGCAGTCCGTCCTCACTTCCTTCAAAAATTTTAATTCCGACGTTCAACGAAACAGCAACGTCATGCAAACAATTCGGAAAATCAAGGTTGAAGGTTCAAATCCAGCAGACAATCGGTGGCATGATCGCTGCATGAATTTTTCTACCCACTAACCACACAATTATCATCATATACATCCAGAAAACGTTCTGGTGTTGTGCGAAAATCCAGAGCAGAAAGGGTATCAAAAAGAGTCGAGTCATGTTGGATTCAGAAAGTCAACTGGTAGAAGAAGACACTCCCATAGCGCACCAGGCAAACGGTTCAATTCCAGCGACATCATGTACCATATTGAAGGATGGTCTTTTTTCATTTTATTTTCATGTGCGCACACCCCTTTTCTTCCTTTCGTCATTTTCTTCCTTTCTTCATTTGAATTGCACTCCAAATCTACCTAGGTCCACACCACACCTTTCTCGCCTTTTTATTTGACTCTTCATCAAACACTCGCAGGTTTATCAAGCGGCTGCACAATCGCGGAACCTGTCCGGAAACTGTTCCTTGCTGGCGTCTGTCTTTACTTTTTCATGAAAAAAGCTTCTGCAGATTGTGCATGCGGTAGAGGGTGTCGTGCTGAAGAAGAGGTTTCTTGTTATGAACGGGTTTGACTCTCATGAACACGCTTTGTAGGTTTGACGTTTTCGCTCTTTGAATTTTCCTCATTGTATACGTTTGGAACACCTTTGCCCGACGACCCGTACCAGCCCCAAAACACCCCTTTTCTGAATCGCAAGGGATTTGGGACGGATTGGTACATAAAAAGTTAATGCTTGCACCAACCATTAGTATTCTTCCTTCTCTACTCACAAACAAAAAAACCGTATTTTCTAGAGGCATGCGCTTCACACTTATTATTAAAAAACTAATGAAATCTTCTTTTCGAAACAATGACAAAACAAAAAGTAAAATATACACATGAGGCGAGGCATTATCCTCTCGCTTCTATCTACTCCATCTTCTCTCCTCTATCCCCCCCTCTCTAACCGTCCGACTCTTTATTTCCCCACAATCTTCGAAACCATCCCCATCAACCCCTTCTTCTTCCTCCTCATCGTAACACCTCCCTCTCCCTCCCCTACTCCATCCATACTGGGCCGTCCACCCTCTTCCTCCTCGCCCCACGCACCCATACCCCCCTCAACACCACCACCGCCTCTCCCAGGCAACGTCGGATGCGTTATTTTGATCATTGGAGGGGCAAGTGGCGGGAGTCCCGGTGCCATTCCAGGGCTCACAACCGTGAACCCAGCATGTTGTTGTTGCATTTGCATGGGGTGTGGAAGGGGAAGTGGTGGTTGATGTTGTGTGGGCGATGAAGAAAAGAACTCGGAGTGCGCAAAGAGAGATTCGCTGAGTTCTTGCGGGTTACGGAAGTGGGTACTGGGAACTCGACCGAGTGTCATGGCAGCGCCGGTGAAAGCCCCGCTGCCATACCCGGAGGGTGCGGGACCTCGGCGAAGGGTTTGGGTGGTGGAATACCCGCCACCTACACCCACAGGTCGATCCAACGTAACCGGCGATTTGGGAGATTTCGGACTACTCAAACCCGACGCACCAAAACCCGCCCCTGCACCACCCTGCATTTGCTGATGCGGTTGCTGCGGTTGCTGCTGCTGTTGACTCGGTGACGGTCCACCGATCCGCTTTATCTTCAAAGTCGTCGCCTTGGCCGCAATCCCATCCGGCAGAATCTGCACCGCCACGCGTCTTTGCTGTCGTTCCACTTCGGGAGATTGTGGGGGTGTTAGGGGTCGGTCGATGGTTGTGTAGATGGCGGCGAGGTTGGCGAGCATGGCGAGGGAGGAGGGGCGATCGGTTGATGATGCTGCTGGGTTGGTTGAGGGGGAGGTGGGGTTGCCGACAGGTGGGTTTTGGCTTTGGAGGCTGGTGGTTTTGATGCGGAGGTCAGGTGGTGGTGTGGAGGTGGTGGTGGGAGGGGTGTGTGGGTCTCCATGAAGGACGGCGTCTCCATCGAGTCATGAACCAGCAACCCCCACATTCAATACCGACAATGCATGCGT
>JADGJF010001065.1:0-12118 GCA_027596845.1 Quaeritorhiza haematococci
CCTCCTCTTTCTAATGTACCCGTTCCCTCCAACCTCTCTATAGAGCTATGCTGCGTTGACGAAGCCGCTGATAGGTGGTTAAAGTTGCTGTTATTAGGATGGTGGTGACCGTCCTGGTGGGATGAGGATGTGGATGAAGATGGACGCAGCGGGCTACTTCGACCGCCACCTGCTACCCCAGCGGCTAGCATCGCGTTTTTGCCGGCAGGTGCTGTGGGAGTGGATGCATGCGACCCAGCCGCACCGCCACCCCCTATCGCTCCATTAGGCGTCGTTGGCGACCCGTCTTCTGGCATTGGATACGTCAAGATCGGTGCGCGTGGTTTGAGGTGCTCATGGAAAAAGGTCTGCGTCCAGGGGTGCTTGAGGATATCATCGACGCTGAGTCGTCTGTCAGGATTTTTTTGGAGCATGCCTTTTTCGTTTGAGAGTGTTTGGGGGGTCATATTAAGTATGTCCGAAAAGAAAAAGACCACAAAAAGGATCCGAATTCGCCATCCTTGGATGCATACGCATGCGCGCTACTCGTCTAGCCCGTACCTTGTAGTAGATCCTGACATTCCGGCTCAATTAAGTCAGGCATTTCATACTTTCCAGCAATGATCCGCTCATACAGTTCGAGAAGACTATTATCTTCGTTGAACTCGAAAGGATAGCCGCCTGTAAGAAGGTTGTATCTTCGGAAAAGATAAGGAAGAGAAATGGATGATCGAAGGGGAACGAGATGAGCAAGAAAAAAGAGTGGCACAGTTAACTAGAAAAAACGGCGGATTTGATGTCCTTGCAAAACGCGCCAATCCCCGCATTCACCAACGCTCTGTAAACGAGAGCCAAAACCTACAATGTAACTCCGCACGCCCAAACGTCCACTGTTATCAGCAGGTAGATCATGCATCGAAAGAAGGAACGGAACCCATCAATTGAGGGACATGGAGGACATGGAGGGACGGAATCCAAAAGTAACGCACCACCCTTACATCCCTTACCCCAAACCCACTTAAAACAAGAGAAAACAGCATAATTTAACATTCCAGAACTACCTTTCGTCCCCAGGAATTTTGCAGCCCCCTCCGCAATCTCGGGCGATATGAACTGATGCGTTCCGGCAAACGCTGTAGTTTCCATGGGCGTTCCTTCGTACATCGAAAATTGCTGTCATAGCACATGCCCCAAAATATCGAATTTAGTGTTGAGACCAAATGGGACAGCCATAAGAAACAAATCTTCCGCCCATGTGTCTCGCTTTCCACATGAACGTTGCTTCCCGCCAAAACTTACCTCAGCAATACCAAAATCGGATATCTTGAGTATCCCATCGGCCGTTATGAGCATGTTTCCAGGCTTGATGTCTCGATCTATACAATGAAGCAGCGTATTAATTGCGTTTTTCTAGCTCACCCTCAAACTGTCGTAACGCGTCTGGCCAGCACATCCCACACTTTTACGCACAAAAAGCCTCAACTTACGTATGACGCTTTGAGAGTGGAGGTAACTGAGTCCTTCAATAAGCTGCGTGAAGAACCTTTTGATGGTTTGGTGCCGAAAAAGAATGTGAGGTTCAGGCATGATTTTTGACCGGAAGACGCCATAAAAAGCGATGGAAAACTTTGAAAGATTGCCTGGTCTTTTCTCATTGTTTTCAACCCCGCGCCGCTTCACCCACGACCAGTAGCCACATTTGAGAGTCCCCCAATCATCCAAACAAAGAACACAAAACCACGACTTACTGGTGCGCTTCTGAAACGCTCAGCTTCGACCCCTCCGCCTGCTCCACAAGCGTCTGCAATGAGCACGGACAGTACTCAAACACCAAATACCACTTCAGAATTTCGACCGTTCTTTCCACCTCCGTCCCATCATCCAGCCGCCACGAAATGGGTTCGTCCTCGATCGTGCTAAACCAGTTGAAGACGCCAACGTTACCATCAGGATCCTCTACTTTGCAGAAAACGTCGATGAGGGTTATAATGTTGCGGTGTTTCAGGCGGTTGAGGAGTTTTATTTCTCTGTTGAATCATTGTAAAATATGTTTTTGAGACGCGAATAAAAGTATGTTTTCGGCCGGAAACCCAAACATGAAGTAAAGAACAGCAACAGCAAAAGAACATAAGAAAGCGAATCAAGACAAACGGAGTCGATTGCATGTCACCGTCATGAAGCTTACCTTATCACATTTTCTACCCCGTTCGGTATTTTCCTCAGCCGCTTCTTATTGATGATCTTTACCGCAACCCTCTGCAACGTCTCTGAGCACAGTCCCTCCTTGACCTTGCCAAAAGACCCCTTCCCAATAATGTCCCCTAATAAGTATGGCCCAATCATCTTCACAATTGTCGCCTGGTTCCGCCACACGATTTCACTGGAGTCGATTTTGTGGATGAAGTTGGAGGAAGAGTGTCGTTGGCAGAGCATCAGGTATTCGTAGTATTCTTTGTTATTGTTGTATATATCGTCAATCATAGGACTCACGAAAGAGTCGGGCCGATTATTTGGTTCAAAGGCGGGAGGCGGCTCTTGCTGTTGTCGCTGGTGCTGGAAATAGGGTTCATCGATGCTATCATCTGCTGTTTGCTGATCCTGATCATCCGTGGACGCAAATCGATTGCCGCCTTCTTCCTCGTATTCAACGCCAGCATCGGTGTCTCTCCTTTCGGCGCCGGATCTGAGAAAAGACGACTTGTCTCGGGGAGAATACGATGAGGGCAAGGACGAAGGTTGATCTCTACTGTCAGATACAACTCGTCCACCACTATTTTCATCAATAACAACCTGGTCAGAAGGGCGTTTTAACGAGGAGGAAGATGTATGGCGACTGGCGGCAGATATGGAACTCGATTTCCGCCGCAAAGCTGGGACAAAGTCGTCTGCTTCCTCATGGTGTTCGTCGTCAACATCGACAATTTCTGATTGTTGTTGTTGCTGCTGCTGATGCTCAACACCAATCTGGATATGTTTATTGGATTGTTTCCGCGGTAATGGTGGTAAAGGTGGCAAATCCACTGCGGATTCGTTCTCGGGAAATGACGGCAACTTACCAGGTGGGGGGGCCGATATCCTTTTTCTGATATTGTTTATGCTGGTGCTATTATTGGCATTACTTTGTCCTTCAGCATATGCGTGATTGTTCGATTCCGTAACGCCGCCCGCTAATCCACCCTCACTGCTCCCTTTACTATCCGCAATGCTCCCACTCGCACTCCCTCCCACACGGTCATTACTCCGGGGTTTTCGAAAAGCCCCTCCCACATGGACATTACCCATACTCTTGCTTGACGAGATGCTTCCCGACCAGCCACGTGTTCCAGGGTGCACGGCGCCTGACCCTGAGATATTCTGCTGACTGCCTCCACCAGCTTTACGCATTAGCCGTGTTGCGCTGCCACCACTTTGATAGGTGTTTGTTGTTGAGTTGGATGTCGCGGGACCTACAACACCCGCGCCGGTACCAGTTGGAATCAACACGTAAGCGCTGCCACCGATCTGCCGTGCATGCGCCAATGACGAGTTAAGGTCTCGCAACGAAACGCTTGACCGTATGATTGCTTTGCGCGGATACATATAAATGGTGGGTTTCTCTGGGTAAGAAGGTCCACCAGCTGCACCAAATGCTTCAGCTGAACCAGGCTGACTTCTCTGTCCAGTCTCCGTAATGGATCGCGAACCTCCTGCTCCTAATGGTGCTGCACTTGATGCTTTCAAGGCTGTCGACCCTATGGATGAAGTCCCGATTGAAATTGCCGCGTTCGAGATGGAAACGGAATTTCCTGTGCCGGATGATGCTGCATTCACGTCCTGCAGAGACATGCGTCTTTGTGCTGCGGTGAGGAGTGCAAGCTTCCCTTGGAACGACGGGAATCTCTTGGAGTTTTGAACGCCGACCCCTCCACCACCTGTTACAGCCCTTCCTCCTCCCGCTCCTGCACCGAAACCAAATCCACTTCCACTTCCACTCCCGCTGCTCCCACTCCCACCACCCGCCACGTCCCCAGCATCACTAGTTGTTGATACTCTCTTTGAAAACCCTGAAGAATCTCGGTGTTGTCTCTGTTGGTGAAACGCATGTGATCCATGTCCTCTTTTCCCTCCCCCTCCGCCCATTCCCCCGCCAGTTCCTCTACCTTTTTGACCCGTACCACTCGATTTTGCCCTCCTTACCGGTTTCCCGTCTACCTGGTGATGGGAACCTTGTCCAGACGCAGCTCTCTCTACATCCTCAATCGAAAGCGAGGATGCTTCGGATATTGGAGACGTAGATGCAGAAGACGGGGAGTGGTGGGCCTGTTTGAGAAGGGTCGATTCTGTGGGTGCGGAAGAGGATGCTGTGGGGTGCGATATGGATGTGGTTGAGGAGACGGAAGAGAGAAGGGTAGTGGTAGCCGGTGCTGTATTAGCGCCCTCGGCATGGATGTTTGGGCAGTGAATCGCGGTGGGGAGCGTGGTGGATTCAATGTTTTTGTCTAAGCCAAGTGAATCGCGTTTGTCTGCACCGGGACGAGGGAGGGTGGTATCTGTGGATGTTGTTGTTGTGATAGTCGTGGCTGTTGATGACGACACCATTTCCGAGCGAATTTGTGCATCGTTATTGGACAGGGAAACGAGATAAGGTGGGTTGTTGTTTGGTATTGTGGTGTCTTTCCCCACTACACCAGGTGTAGGGAATGGGGCCGTTGAGGTTGCCGGCGGATGCTGTGTTTCCACGACGGGCATTGTTGTTCCGTATAAGAGAATCTCTGTGGTCGATTCGCGTGGATGGAGGGAGTTGTTTGGTTCAGAAGGTTTGCATGTGCATTAGCGACGGTAATGTCGAGAGTGAAAGTCGAACACACCAGGATCGCAACAGAGCCTTGAGAAGGAAGGTGTCTCAGAGGTTTTGTGCACACGCACACGGTACTCACGGTCTTCTCAACGGTTCTTCCTGTGATGCCTATGATGAGGAGCGTTCAGATAAATAAAGCTGGAATTCGCGACTCGATTCAACCTTCAAAACTTGTAACTTGGAACAGACAAATGTACTACCGCTGATCCGTAGCGCGCGCATTCTCGCCAATCGCCGACAAACAAGTTGACTGCAGGCTGCCCCGAGGTGATGGGCATTCTATTAGCTGTCGACAACTTCCACGCGCCTCGAAACGGTCCGAAACATTGGAGTGCGTAAGACACGATCGCGATTACTGCCTCTAGATCGACTCATCATATTTCATCACATCGTCCAGACGAAATGGCCATGGATGGGGAACAGAGGGAGGCTCTCTTTGAGGTTATGCATGTGGTGGCGCTCTGATCGCAGTGGCTCGAACATGAGAGAGTTCCTATCATAACAAACTTAATGGACAGCCTCGTATGCAACGTGGTATGCGCATTGAGACCGATGAAGCAATCCATTGCTCTCGAGAGTCACGGTTCCTTTATTTCTCCTTTGGTAAGTATGCATATTCAGATCTTCATATTCTCCGTTTGAATCGATGGAAGAACCGAATAGGGAAACCATGGGGCATTTCCGACGAGAAGGCTCGCTAGGGCCTCACCAAAACCCGTGCATCGGTCTGATAAATCTGCAGTCAATGTCCTTGAAGTTTCATCATCAAAGCGCGCAAGAAGTTTTGAATGAAACCCCGATGGCAAGTCCTTCCTACCGAGTTCAAGGAAACTCCTGGTGCAGCCTACGTCCCTGAAACGGTCCCAAGATTTCAAAACCCCCATCTCTTCCAAGTGAATGGTTTTTCCTCCGGCACCATCTCCCTTCGAACCTCTCTGACCTCGACGGATCCGCCTTCAAATCCTTGAGCGGTCGTGAAAAGACGTCTGGTTGCAAGTTTGGCAACATAGCCGACTTTGCGAACACGATTCGCGGAGTCCCTATACCCGATTGTACATGTCAACTTGGACGTAGCTATACTCTGGGTCCTACCTCTTTGTAACTTCACATTGTTTTCTGTTTATGGGAGGCTTGCCCTCTCAAGCAGAAACGCGAACTTCGCTTTGTTTATGCTCTTGCAATCGGATGTCTATCCTCCTTTCCCTCATGTAGGCAGGTCAACGGGGCGAAAAGCCTCAAGTACTGATTCGCAGGTCTGTGGAAAGTGCCGAGAAAGATTCAGGATGAGAGGGTGGGTGCATTTTCTTCAAGGAGTCTTGGGCTCAATTTCAGGTGTGGATGCGAAGAACAGCTGAGAAGTATGCGAAGGCTTCGTTTTCAAGCATTTAATATGCGGAGATTGCGGGTTTGGATGTTTCTGGGGAGAGCGCCGACTGGCTCCGAAAGGAACTATCTTTGAATAGCCTCAAAACCGTTCTTGGAAAGGGTGAGAACAGCATCGAGCGTAATTCTCACTGCACTCCGAGTCCCCGCCAACTATTTTGTGTAGGAGCTTATCAAGCAAAATTCTGTTCAGATAGATTACTGTACAGAAGCAATCAACATCGAAGACCTTTACTGTAATTTCATCCTGGAGGCTATTCCAAAATATAACACTAAATAGGCAGAACTTGAAGTCCCATCGCAAACCCATTTTGTTGGACTTTGAAAACGCCATTCGAGAAAGAGGGATGGGGGGCGGGGGGAACGACTGAGATTGACTGCAGGATATGGCCATGGTCCCAGATGATGTGTGGAGAGTGTGGGGATGTTGTCGGAGTTGCTGTCGGAGTTCCATTTTTTTGGCACTCGGGAAGATCTGGCTGCAAGTCTGGTGGTCATGCGGGGGTACAAAGACAACCCAGGACACAACCACGCCTCCCAAAGTCCCACAGTCCCACTCCTGCTCTGAGTCCTACACTCACCCACCTCGCACTGACCAGTGCACGAAAACCAACACCGAAAACGCAATTTAGCGTGTTGTAGAATTCTTTGCCCTTGTCAAACTTCGAAGATAGCGACCGCGGATATCTTGCGCTAGGTACCAAGATGCACTCCTTCATCACCACCGCCATCTGTGTGGTGCTCGTATCCCTCGTCACCCACGACCTCCACACCATATCCGTACATGCAATACTCCCACCTCAACCGCCCGCACGCGGTCGTCCTGCTCAGCAGCTTCCCCTCATATTCAACGCCGCCGCTGAAGACCAATCACCCCTTTCCTCTTGGGCCATTTCCGACGAGAAGGCTCGCATTACCATAACACCACAAGGGCAAGAACTACGCCACCCAGATCGCGCACACATTGCATCCATCTGCCCTGAATGCATCCTCCCACGTCTCGTACGTTATGACTATCACAAAGTCGTCCGCATTTCCCGCCCTCCCCATCTGCCTGGTACTTCTCTGTCTGTTCGACAACGCCGTGCAGCGCTGGACGAACTATTGAGAGAAACACTTGGGTTAGATATTTGGAGCTCTACGCCGGACCATGTGGATGTGCGAGTCAGTCCGGAGCAGTTTGTGAAACTTCAGGACGCGTTGGAACTGGAGTATCAGCACCAGAAAGAGGTGGAGGGTGGAGGGAAGCCGAGGAGGATATCCATGCGGATTGTGAACGAGAATTTGCAGCTTGGTATCGATCAGGAGACGGAAAGGTTAGAAAGGAGTTTGTTTCGGGAGAAACAGTCCGGTCTAGCTCTCCGCAACGTGAGTATTGTTCTTTCTTCTCACTTCATCGGAAGCCCCTCTTTCATGCTAGGTTCTATGTACAAATTTCATAGGGCTCGTCTAACTTCGTTTTTTGGCTTTGATATCGGCAGCCTACATCATGGTTTTCGGAGTACCATCGTTATGACGCAATCGTTCAATGGTTCCACGACCTTGCCCAGCAGTACCCAGAACTGATCCAGGTTATCCCGTCGATCGGCAAAACCTACGAGAAAAGGGACATCTTGGCGGTTAAGATTAGCAGCTCATCTGGGGCTGTTGGGTCGAAACCACAGTTTTGGTTCCACGGGTATGTATATATGAGAAGACGGAAAGGGGCCGAAGGATGCGGGAAGCGATTTGTTGACAGGGAAAAGGACGAGATGGTGTCGGGAATCTTTCCCTCTTTCTTTCATGTGATTCTCGAATCTGACGCGTTTTCGACAATTTCAGCGGCGATCACGCCCGGGAGTGGATCGCAGGAGCAACCGTGCAATACCTGGTGCACCACTTCCTGTCCAAATACGGTGTCGACGAAGAAGTTACCCAAATGCTGGACCGCGCAGAGTTCATCATCGTGCCCATCATGAACGTGGTACGTTGTTTGAGCTATGTTGATCACTTTCCTGTCTTCGCTTGATCGTGTTGTTCTTCAGCACTGTAAAAGTGAGAGCCATCCAAAGGAGCCGTACTTACTTAGTTGTCTTCTTTGTTTACATGCACAGGACGGTTATGAGTTCACGGTGAGTATCCTCTACACCGCAGCACACTCTACATTAATGTCATCATATCTTGACTATCATGTTTTTCTCGTTCTCTTATTCCAATCCTCTCGTGTCCTCATATTTGATTCCCCTCTCCAAACAAAGTGGACAAACTCAAGGCTTTGGCGCAAAAACCGGAGACCCATCAAAAAAGACTTTTTCGGCTCCGTCGGTGTTGATTTGAACCGCAACTGGCCGGAACACTGGAACGAAGGCGGATCGTCTTCGCAGCCATACTCAGAAACGTACCACGGGCCGTCCCCTGGGTCGGAACCTGAAGGTACGCGGATGCTTTTTTTCTCTTTTGTTCAAAACAAGGACACAGAACGGGTTTTCTGATCTCGACCATGTACATCATCCTTCTTTCCTTAACCAATACCAGTCCAAGCCCTCCGCAACTTCTTCCTCCTCCAAAACCATACTCGCCTCATCGGCGCCATCGACTTCCACTCTTACTCACAATTAATCCTGCGCCCGTATGGCTGGACAACGCGACCAGCCCCTGATGAGAAACTTGCGAGGAAGGCGGCAGACACGATGCGTGATTTGATCTACGGGGTGCATCAGAAGAAGTATGTGAGCGAGAGGGAGATTGATTTGTACAAGGTAAGAAGACCGGGTGATAAGGAAGTGCGCATTGGGGTATGTGCAGGGACGAATATGCCTGGATAGTTGACACTGCTTCGTGTGAGCTTTGGCATGTGATCACATCGTCTCCAACCTTTATCAGGAAGTTCTTAACCATCATCGTTTTTTCTCCTCCCAAACAAAGGCCTCCGGAACAGCATCAGACTGGTTTTACGGCAAAGAAGTGAACGAATTCCTCGGTGGTCACAAGCGTCTTTACGCATACACCATTGAGTTGAGACCGTCTGCAGATGATGGGGGGTGGGGAGGTGAAGGGTTCATTTTGCCCCCGGAGCAGATTGTGCCGACAGGTGAGTTGTTGTGATATGATGTTGGATGTGAGGTGAAAGGGTGCTTTGTCCTTGGGTTGTGATTCTTTCGCACGTGTACCGCGTTCCTCATCTTCCCTCTTTCGCTCCTTCACAATACATAACCAATCCCAACAGGTGAAGAAATTGCTAAAGCTGTAAAATGGTGGGCACTCTTTGCGCTTGACAACCCGCTTCACGATTGAAATGTACAACGAAGGAAGATACAGAACACGGAGAGGGGATGGATGGATGTTGGCCCAGCCGAAACTCAAAGAGTCCATGGATACCTTCTCCCATTTTGGATTCGTGTTTCGTTCAGACTTGATATGGTTATTAATTTTCACATAGGCTTTCCATGTAATGTTTTTGATGCTCATCCTGATCAAGTGCTTTTATTATGATACCTTCATTTCGTTTCGTGTCTCTTTTCTTTGCTTCTCCACTTTTCATGTATTGATTTTCTTTCTATGTTTCTTGACATGTACAGTTCGAGTCATAGGTGGTGCACTGTTGGTTTCCAGCTGAAATGATAAAGGTTGAAGTCAGGAAATCAGTTCTTACCAGGTAAGTTCTGATACACTGCTTGCTTTTCTCTAAGGGTCTTTCAGATACTTCATGCGAATATTTTCTTCCCTTCCCCGGGGTCATCCAAAAGGACCAATATTCAGAAAAAACACAACGACAAAGTGGTATTATGTATTTTAACACACGAGGTCCTTTTCCAAGCGAATAGTCCATTCCCCTCCCAGCACATTTTAAAGGCGGTGCGTCCGATTGAATCTCGACATAGCCGAATAACGAAAACTCTCCAATGTCCGCTTTTCGGCGTTCCTATGCCTCCATATCCATGACCAGGTTGATAATCCCTACATAACGGCGTTTCAGAAAGCCCCCTTCTCCTTCCCGTTCCTTCCCCATATTCCTCATCCAGTCAGAACCCGAGGATCGAGAACGACAACTGGAACCCCAAAGAGCGGATCTCTCCTCCAGCACCTGTGTATCTATTTCTTCGACTCAAAATACTCCGGGTACTTCTTCATTTGAGAAGCTGCCTGATCAAGCACCCAATCGCCAACCCAAAGGTAGTTCTCGACGACAGACCGAGCGGTTTCGTTTTCGATCTTGCGGGAGTTGAAGTCTGGTGTTGAACGGGAGTGGAAAGGGGGGCAGGAGGGGAGTGGAACGGACAATTGTTAGTTTGACGGTCAATAGCGAGTGTGAGCGAAGAGCGATTTCTGAAACGCGTCCATCAACCCATTCCTAGTATGATAGTATGAAATCCTGCTCTGTAATCGGTGGAAGAGAGGTTTGGGCTGGTGGGAAGAGGTCAAGCGAGGCTCGACACCACAGGAACCTTACCCATTCCACTAACGCGACGAGCACCAGAGAGTGTTGCGCTCAAGAGTACGGCTTCGAAGATGTAATGGAGGGCGCGGGACATTGTTGGTGGTTACTGTAATGAGTTTGGAGGCAACGGTGGCGGGTTGGAGGTTTTGGGTGAGTCGATGGTGACTTGGGAGTCGGGCTTTGAAGGTGACGCAGGCGGTGACGCAGGTTGGACTGGAGCAATGTTTTCTTTTCCGTTCCCCAACTTCCCCACCTATTTTTTTGGACTGCCCCCCGCCATTCTCCACAAACATCGTGTCGTCTTCTTACCATAGACACTATCGCTCTCCCTGCGGCATCATCGGACGGCTTCAGCATCAGGATTGTGTCTGGTTCTCGAGTGAGTTTGACAACAACCGAGCTCAACGCCACTCCAAAGTGGACGCCCAATGAACCTAAACAGGCTGCGGGTCTCTGCCGGCGGTATGAAGTTGAAAAAAGGATATTGCTGCATTGGCAGACTTGGTTAGCGGACAAAAAGCGGACCTCGTCGGAAACCCAAAATGCGCGCTCAAACTTCTATGCGGACTATTGCTTACCACATCAGGAAGGACCGCGTTAACCTTTGTTTGCAATGCATCTTGTCAGAAAAGGATCATCAACAATTGGAAGCGTGGATTGAGCAACCTTGGAGGAAATTTGGACCGCCAACACTGAAAAAATGACGCAGTGTCATAGAAGATGGACGAGGTGCTTTCTGAACATTACTGGACATTCTGGAAGTGGGAGGAAAACGATTGTTTGAAGGAAGCAGTCTTATTATATTTCTGATCGCAATTGATTCACTCGAGAGGACGGGTCACTGATGTCTGAACGCCTTCCTTGCATCCAGCGGCCTTGAATCCGAGAGAGATGTGGATGTCAGAAGAGGATATTATCATTCGTCTACAATTCGACCACTGATACGAAAAATACAAACATCATGTACGAAGTACCAACAAAATCCCGTACTAGCGATGTCCCCACGGATGTGGGTACCCGCAACACCAACTCCTGAGCTTGCAAACCACCACTCAATGCATGATCCGCCTTGCCTGCGTCTGGCAGTTACTGAATAGAAAAGGAAACTGTGAAAAAAGACCGTAGCAATGTTTGCCCACCCAACACCATACAGCGTGAGCGTTTTGAAAAACAACATATGTAGGTAGTAGATACAGTCTTGGTTAAAATCCGGATCTAAAACGAAACTAAACCAGATCCAAACCCATGCTCTCCTTTTACCTCCGATTCCACATACGCGGGAAAGGGAGAGAAAGGAATCAATGTCCATTTGTACTATAGTATGTATATACAGTTGGTACTGTAGAAATAAAGGGAACTATAGAAACCAAACACACCATCCGATCGAGACTGTCCGTGTTTTTCTCATAACTTGATTGCGGAGTACGTCCAAAAACTTGTGTGTGGAAGAAGTATAGATGTTCCACACGCGAGAGTCCCCAAGTGAATGAAGATTCGGGAAG
>JADGJF010001066.1:0-12103 GCA_027596845.1 Quaeritorhiza haematococci
GGGGAGGGGGAGGGGGTGTTGACCGCGGCAGTGAAATGGCGCGCTGGAAAACAGAGCAGTTGGGTCGACGAGCATTTGAAGGAGAAACGCGTTGAAGAAAGGCGTGCTTCACCGCCCTGAAGGATATTCTCCCATTTTCTGTGTGTTTCCGGTGTTTGGGAAAAGCCATACGTGCTGGGTTGTCCTTGCGTTGTTGACCAACTACCATTTCGCAATCCTTGTGCTGTCATATTTTCGAGCTCTTGCTAGTTGCTCTATCTTGTATGCCGTTCTCACTTGTCCCAAACATTTCCCTCTTTTGTACTGCACGAACCTTTCAGTCGGAAAGTTTTCGCCCCCGCCGCTGCCGAAGCAGCTCAAACAAAACGTTGCGAAGACGGAAAAGCTCGGATAACATATCGTCTTCAAGTCAGGAAATATATGATGATTATAGCATGCGGAGGGAGCGACCGGAAAGCTCTCCACCGCGGTCTCAACCCGTGCATCTTCCCTCGTTCAAAAAGCGCTCAGTAACGATCATGGAGATTCAGCAGCTCTCTCCGGTCAGTTGCCTGTCTCACCCGTTTTCGGGTTTTTTTCTCCTAAACTCATACTGACTGCTATCGCCTTTTTGTCCGGCGAATCTTGAATATGTTTTCTAGAATGATACCGAGGTCGAAGAAATAGTGGAAGATCACGGGGTTGTATGCCCCAAGAACAAGAAGGATTGGTACCCACCGGGTCCCATGTCTCCGTCGGCACCGGTAGATGAGGCTGAGGATGAATGGGATCAGTTCCAACCTTCAACTCCGACACCACCGCGTGAAGTTGGACAATCAGTCGGTGGATGGTCAGCGCCTTGCGATTCGACATTCGAAGGAACACAGGTGCTCGGTATTTCGGAAGGGAGAGTGACCAACAAACGCGACAAAAGGGTCCAGAGAGAAGTTCCCATAACTGTTCGTCGTGCATCACATTCTCTCTCGCCGACAGCATCGGCTGACGAAATTGTTACGCAGCCCACTCCCCCTCGTGCCCTTGATCCGACATTTCTTGAGGAGGACAAAGTAATATGGATATCATCCGACGATGACAGCGTCAGCAGTCACAAAAAGGTCGAGACCATCGATCTGACAATGTCGACCGATGATGAAGGAAATACCAGCCACACAAACGAAGTAAATACGGCAAACAAAATCAACCCGACGGGACGTAGGGAACCGACGGTGGATCCGGAGAGGCTGGCTTCAGATCATACCTTTTTCGATGTCGAAGAAGATGCGGATTCAGACTCGGATACAAGTTCTGTAGCTCCGGTTATACCCATTCCGGTTTTCGGGCATCGTGGAAGGCAGGATATGCAAGAGGTTGGTTCCCATCTTGCTTTCAGAAACGCAAATCATTTATCTTGACAGTATGCCTCAGCGCGACCTTCCTGTTCCCACTCATTTCCTTTCTGATTGTTACCTCGTTAGGGTTTTGGAGGGAAACGTTCTCGAACTTACTCGGACGAGGAGAGTGATGATTCTTACGCCACAATGTACGCCGTCCGCCCTGCGAAACGTCGAGTTAGCACTAGCACTGTGACGAGGGGCTCGACCAAATTGCGCCCTGAATCTTCGTATCGTGGCCATGTGGAAGAGCCGCAGGACGATGGAGATGATGAAGATGATGAAGACGAAAACGGCGCTGTTGCAATTGTGGAAGAACGGGTTCTCGAAAATTCCGAAGATGAAGAGGCGGCCAATGAAGAAGATCAGGAATACACTGATTACGAAGCCGAGGCGGAGGAAGAGGAAGAGGAAGAAGACGACTCGGAGGACGACGACGTAACCAGGAAATACATTTTCAACTTCTATCGTTCACGTGCAGCACAGCAAACAACACCCGGCCCTTCAATGTCATTGTCAACAACATCAGATCCAACTATCCGACGTCGTCCAAAGCATGGAAACCTATCCACGCATATACCTCGATCAACTCAATTCCAGTCTGCTGATACCTTGGTGTCCAGGAATGTGTTCGAGCGATCGGTGCAACATCGAGCCTCATTAAGCGTACATTCAAACACAGTAGTCACCCGTGGCCGCCGCAACTGCTTCGATGCATCTGACCCAAGTGAAAAAAGAGATCTTTCCCCCGACGCCGACAGTCACAACTCTGCTTCGCGCTTGGCTTCGCGCTTTCTCTTGCGGCAAAAGCAGATGGAACGTTGCGTGAGTATTGTCATGTTTGAGATGACAGTTTATGGTTGTGTAAGGGGGGAGGGCGAAGTTGATTCAGATCTGATATGCTTATGCACCGGCCTTGTGCATGGTTTCCAGGTGAAGGAATTAGAGCGAATGGTTGAAAATCTTCGTGCTGCAGCTGAGACAAGAGGACTCCGTCAATCCATCCGCCTTAAAGGGTCTCAGTCCAAGAACAGCCAACAGACATCAGATCAACGAGAGCAACACCGACAAGAGCCAGACCAGCGGAAGACAGACCGAAGAAACTTGAAGGAAATTCCACCATCTGAGCGACCTGAAATGACCAACAGTGAGGAGGATATAGAAGCGGTAGTAAAAATTGGTGGTTATATTCAGGCGACGGAAGTGAAATGCCTGAACAGATCCAGCGGAAAGCCCATTCCACCCGACCAAAGGTGAGAATGTTTCGGTCATTCACCATCATATTCTTTATTATTTGCACGGGGAGCTCATGACAATATCCGGTCTACTTTGATTTTGCAAATGCAGGTCACATTGTCGGGGAGCCATCTCATTGGAGAGCCAACGGAAACTTGTTTTTGCAAAAAAATATTACGCTGATGCGAAGAAGAGGAGCCTGCCTGGCCTACTGAAAAATCGAGAATCAGGCGAAAACACAACAGGCGGGCAAAGTTGGACGAGAGTACTTGGGGTCGAGTCTACGGAGGTGGCTGAGGTAAGACATACGAACTGCTATGGCGTATTTGTGATCTTCTTACAATCAAGCAAGAACTCGGATGAATTTATGCATTTCTGACTTCAGACAATAACATCACCATCAAACATGCGCAAGTTGGTGGCATTACGGGTCAATTTCAGGTGGAAGCTACTTTCCTCGTTCAACAGCTTCGGTAGGGAGGTCAATGTGCTGGCCTTCTTTTCAACTCGGAGCCCACAGTGCCTTCCAGCCGGACGTTCAGCCTCCACAGCTCCAATCTCCTCCTCATTCAACTCGACCAGCAACAATGATCGTAAACTGATTATTGGGAACATCACCTACGAAGATGAAACGGACCAAAACTTATTTGATGAACAAGGGGGGCTGGCGGTCGCTGACTTCGAGAAAGGTATGTCCTTGAGGGGGTCTGAGTTCCAGTATTTGTTTTACGTAGAGTTTTCCATCTAAGTCTTATTTGTGGTGATTCTTAGGCCACAAGCTCTGCTTGAAAGGTCATACGAAATCAATCGGCAATCGGAGTAAGCTTCAGAATTCTACAGTCGTACTCTCTAAGCAGCCACTTTGTATTGTTTGGTTCTATCTTCAAATCCTTTCCTCTCTAACCAAAATATGTGCTATGTGCACTTGCCCCATTAGGTCAATCATTATCCACGTCAGATATAGCAGTTTCACCATCGGGACGCTTTTTCTACACATGCAGCCCAAAGGACCATCAACTTCTTTGCTGGGATGCTTCGGGAAAAAACGTTTGGAAGAAGGGTCAGTTGCAATGGCGTCCAGTGTTTGCAAAGGAGGTGGATTTGTGAATGCATTCCGATTTGCTGAAATTTTCTTTCTTCAATATATTTATATACAATGGCCTTGCTTTTCCAGGTGCAGATACTCGTCAGGAGAAATTCAACGCTTTATCAATATGTCAGTGGATTGGTGCACGTGATAGCAAGGAGGGTTCAACAATTTATCACAAGCAACCCCAGGCAATTCACATGGTTGCTGCAGCAGCCACTTCCGCTGGTCCACGAAGAGAGGGCATTATCTATGGATTTGTTTGTGAGGAAGACAATGAGGAGGGGGGGATCAAGTTGAAAGACACAATACGGTATGTGGACGGTATTGGTCGTCAGGGAAGGAAAGGGTACAGTGATGCAATTACATTCGGCGTCAGGATGACAGAGAATCGGCTTTTTGGAGGTAGGATCTGGTGTGAGTGAAAACTGCTGCATTTCATTACACATCACTTTGTTCCTTTGTGGACACTAAATATTGATGTATTTCCGGCTGCGTAAATGGAATTCAATTGGAACTTGAAGGTTTTCAAAGTGGTGAGGTATGTTCCGTGCTGAACTACAGCATTCTGGATCATTCTCTGTGTGCACTGAATACATCACTCTGTTGTCCATTGCACTAGATTTGTGAATGGGACTTGGACTCGCCATCTGAACCCAACGTTGTTTTTCCTGCTGTCGGCAAAGATGATTTTGCACACCCTGACATGTGGGTCAGTTGTTTGAGTCTTTCGCCTCAAAATGGTGAGTAAGAAGGGTGTTCACAGGCATCACAATCTGCTTTCCCACCACATGACGGTTACTTCTCATTAAACCTCATGTTTGTGTCGACCACAGGTGCCTATCTTGCGGTTGGGCTTACCAAAACCGAGGATGACAACGGGGAGCCTCTGGTGCCAGGTCCTGTGAGGTTCCCTGTATTTGATGTGCGGAAAGACAACAAGAAGTACATGCCCTTGTTACTTGAAGAGTTACCCCATGAGGATGTCAATGCCGTGGGGTGGAGGTATGGTAGATAAAGTAGATGCTCATCTTTATTTTTCTTTTCAATATGAGGATGTGTGGGATCCGTTGAGCGCTGACATTTACCACCAACCTTTTTCAACAGCCCTTGCGGGACTTATGTGTGGGCCGCTGGCAACAAAAACAGCACAGTTCTCTTCGACCTGAGGTGGCCCGCGAGAAGACTTTGTGAACTAAGGCACCATGATGGTATGTAGCTCACATGAGTTTCGTACATAAATTGGACACATTTTAATGTGCTTTTTTTAGACGGGGTGGATAAAGGGACCGGTGTATGGGCAGGAGTTTGGACTAGTACAGGTCTATTTTTGACTGGAGGTCACGATGGTGTTGTTCGTGTTTGGGATGTCCAGCGGAATCCGGATCATCAACTTGTCCATGTTTTACAACCTGCCAACCCGGAACCAATTCGTAGTATGGTACTAACACCAGGTGAGGGCGTAGGAACATTTTGGTTGGGGTGTCTTTTTTCACTCGTGTTTGTAAGGCGCAACAGCTTTTGTTTTTGCCTTCATTTCAAGACATACTGACGGCCTTCCTTTGTCCCTTTTGGCAGAGGAAGACATACTGGCTGTTGGGACCGATGTGGGGCGGATTGATTTGTGGTCCTTACATGACGACACAAAGCTTAAGGAAATGGCTGACAAGAAATGGCTTGATCCGGCTGTTGGAAGCGCCTGCTCCCCCCCTTCAACATTCTCCACATCATAAATTCTCTTCGATTTGGACATTGAGCAATTTGCAATTCCCCGTCCCACCTTTTCAGATAATGCCCCTCCTCACATACTTGCTGCCTTCTTGGTAGTGGCATTGGTTCGTATTCATCTCAATCATCCAAGCACAACAATGACAATAAAGGAGCTTTCAGAACGCTAATCATGGCACAATCTGACAAGTTCGTGAGGGATAGCGATTTGCTGGGGTCTGTAATGTGACAAATAGACGCGAGCGAAGGTGGCATGCTCCGGTTCAGCGATTCGCTCGGGAGCAGGAGTTCCCAGTCAGGAACGCAACTGGTTTTCAATATGTTTGGAAGATTCCGCCGGGAATGTGAGATGCCAACAACTGAGAGTCTTAATAAGCGACATTGAAAGAGTACACAGGCAGAACGTGTGCGGGCAAAACCTCACCTGATTTGCGCGAATTCACAGCGCAATGCTCGTTTGATTTCGTGGTCTTTCCCCGTGTCCTCTGCTCCAAATCTTCTGGAGACAGTCTTTTCCATCACATCACGTAAAGTTGAAATCATCACTCCGCCCATTCGTTCCCGCTTTTTCGACAAAACCTATTTCGAAGATCATGTCAGTGAATAAGAAGGTTTACCGGAAACTGAGGGCGGAATAGAATAAAATCCCCTTTTCGGTGTGGTGCATACCAAGCCAAAAATCAACAACAAACGTAGAGTAAAACGGTCTCTCATTCGATCCCACATCAAGCCCCGTTCAGAGTCGTTCTCTTCATTCCCTTTCGAAGTGTGCCCTCGCGACGAAATTGATGTACCCTCGGAGGAATCCGTCGAAGCGCCGAGCGAAAGCCCTTGAATGAGAAATTCCATGTTCTGTTCTTGTAGGACAATATCCCAACACCAAGAAACGTTGTTTTCGAGAAACTTTTGAAGTGTGTGTGTGAACAAGAGCGTTAGTACCTTTTCAACAAACAGGCCTCGGGATGCATATTTCAAAGGCGGTCAGAAATCAAGACGGACTCATACCCACCATCAACAACAACTCCGTGAACGCCACCGTCATTGCAAGCGACATCGCAGACGGAAAGCAGCATTCAATTTTTGGAGTATCGCGCACGGCCTCATACTGTTTGGGCGACAATATCGACGAAGCACTGTTTTCTTTCGACCGAATCTTTTTCTGCTGATGTGGAAAAGCTAAAGCCGGGGCCGAATCGTCGGCTGTATGCTTCCTTTTCCGTTCGGATGTACGGTCGTTGTCACGTTGCTTAGATACCACATCCACCGTCCTGAGCCGTTCTATTTGATCGCGGAATAGTTTTTCGAGGACAAATCTATTCCACTTGTGATAAAGCAGATGCCGTGCTGCGAGCGTTCGATGTTCAGACGAATCGTGTCAAAGAAATAAGTTCATATCCAAACTAATTGATCAAAGCACGGCAACCTTTTTTTGCGCAAAATTCGAAATCCTCACCATAATTGGGGCTACAGACTTTGAGTTCGTCGATGATGCTTTGCATTCCTTCGAGCACGGACGAAATCAGCAACCATTCCAAACCAGAATCTCGACAGGTTGCGGGATTAGACTGGGAAAAAGGGGGAGCAATCAGTTGTTCAGTTTTTGAAATCTCGGCTCCCAAAAGTCACTAACATTGAACGCATAAGCGCCTGCTTATTGGTTTGCCAAAGAAATGCGAAGGTGGAACCAAACTCAACTAGTTTTTCGAAAAGTGCGCCCCGCAGCTCTGTCCACAAGGCGTGGTACATCACATTACGACGCCAAGATGCGCTCTTTTCGCGACCTTCACAATCGGATGGGAAATGCGCGCAAAAAGGAATAAGGAATACATTAGTGTGCATTCCCTCACGTAAAAAAAATCCCAGCAGAAGATACGTACTCTCAATGACCGGTATCACCGTATGTTGACCCAAAACCGTGCCACCAGGATTCCGATAATCCAGCTGCTGCTTTACCGGTTGGGGTTGAAGCGAGCCAAAACACGGGGACCGAAACGCTCCGAGGATCTTACATAACGGAACAAGATTCAGTTCGACCCTCCATCGATGTGTTCTCTCGGCATTTAACCACCATCTTTTTTCTTCTTCGGTTGCTTCTTCCCTTGTAACGGACGCCTCTTGAGTACTCAAATGAGGAACTCGATCGGGGTAACCCGCATCGTCGACATCGCCGGCAGAGAGAGATCCTGTGTACAGCATTTCGCAAATGTGATCTCGCTGGACCAGACGTTTCAGCCATTCGGTCTCTCGTCTGTTGGTATCAGTTTGGCACCGCTGATTGTTTGCGTATTCCTGTGATTGTATGCGATTTGGAGAGAACATAAAAGAAATCAAGGGTTAAGACCACATTTTCGTACGTCTGGCGCATAAGCGCATAAGAGAAAGAGACGCTCACCTCCTCCAATACCCCCGCCAGCAGCATTCCAGTAGCGGCCCTCAATATGCTGATCATAGTCGATAGCATTTCTCGTGCCATTCTGCAGCTTTCTCCACTCGAATTCCCTTCCGTATCGTCGCCGCCGTTGTCTCTGCCTTCGTCATCCAAAATAATGGGTTCCCCAACTAGTGTCTTACTCGTCTCCGCATTCTTCTCAGGTCCGTTTTCGGCCTGTGCGCCATTGTTGTCACCGCTTCTGGCATCGGACGACGCGAGTGAAGTCGTGCTCGTCGTATGGGGTCTGTTGCTGCTACTGCTACTGCTTCCGCTACCGCTCCCGTTCACGAGAGTGGTGGCGGAAGTGGATGGGAATACCCACTTGTACAGGAACTCGATAAACACCGGAAAGCTGCGGAGGTATTGTTGGGCTTCAGTTGCAAAAAGTATACAGTGAACATGAATGGTTTGTCAACATATCCGAAGCGAAGGCTACCATAAACCAAAAAGGACACACATTTGTTTGACCACTAACCACTTCTGTTTTCCCGCAACCTCATTACCACGTTCAAAAAATTCACAACACCAAGTGACGACTGCAAAAGAAAAGACGCATCCTCGATTTCCTTTGCGCTGCAGGAACCGTCAAGCTGGTCCCGTTTCGTATGTGGGTCACCGCCGTTGGTCGAGGCCAATGATGGAGTAATGAGAGCGTTGGTCTTTGAGAATACCTGTTGCAAATCGCTGTAGAAAGAGATCAATATCATCAGACAAAGGGGGAAACTAAACGACATTACCTATGAACGAGCTAAAGTAACTAACCTCAACGTTGTGTGGAGCATCGGCGTCACATCAAACTGAGTGGATTGGACGACGTCGTCTAATTCCGGGCAGTGCAGCAGAAAGAGTAACAAGTTGTTGACGTGTGTCCACCCTATATGTCCATGCCACCAAAGTGTGAAAGCGCAAGTGAGGAACCCATCCCAGAAAACCGTGTTTTTCTGAATGAAAGAGGCATTTCACTTCACGTACAACGTGGCGGGAAACCTTTGCTTTCCAGATGAGATGCCTCCGTCCGTAATCCTGTATCCGTCCTTGCCGCCGACGTCGAAGACGAGACTTGCTGCCTCTGTCCACACACGCCCCCAATCAGTGTCTTCCACATCCGACGTAAACATTCTTTTCCCTCTTCCTTCCTTCTAGTGACGTCATCGCCGTCTCCGTTCTCACGGTGCCCTTCTTTGCTTCTTCTCCTTCTTTCCTCTCTCTCATCCTCCCGGGTCTTCCCAATCCATACGTCGACAATGAGGTTGACGACTTCCAAAATCCGAACGCTTTCCTCACACTCATTTCCGTCGCCCGCTTCCACGTTTCGATATCCAGGAGTTGAGGGGTTCGCCAACGCATCCCCCAAAAGTTCCAGGAGGATATCGAACCCCGGCAAGTGGCTAAAGACGAGCTCCACCGACACCGTCAGGTCATTTGCAGCAGCCTTCTCGACGTTTGAATCAGATGCGGTGGTCACATTTTGCGCGAGGACGGTCACTTTTTTCAAAACCCATTGTTTGGTCTGTAATGTGATGTTGCCAAGAAATGTAATATTAGAAGGGTCTGAAGTCTCCGTTGGACCAGAAGTTAATGTGCAGCCAATATTGACGTCTGGAACAACAGAGCCAGAGCATTCATCCAAACGCCTTACCCATTCCTTAGCCATCTGGCGAAAGCTCCACGTCGACGCTGCATGTTTCCATATCCACGACATAAGTACCCGGTCATGACGAAAAAGAGACCGATCATACCACGATGTTGCATCTTCCTGTACGGTTTCATTCGTTCCTGGTTCTGTTGCCCCCGCAGTGCTCGCAGATGCATCGAAATTTGCGCGAATCGCGAGAAATAACTTTGAGTGTACCTGTGGTTGGAAATCTTTTGGCAGGGGAGTGAGATCAATAAGCACATGTGAATCCGAGATGTAGAACCGACAGACATAGTATACGTAGACTATAGATACACTTACCGTTTCCCCGGTCAACGTCCCTGCTGAGCGATATCTACTCAAGAAGCATGCAATAGGGGTCGATCACGATGATGAGAACTCGATGGCAAACGACAAAAATAAAGTTAACTCTGAATGACAACAGGCTTTACCACATAAGCGTAGAGAAGATGAAGCAGCGATTCACCACGAAGAAAGTCTAAGCTTCGCTGCGAAGCAACGAAATCGGATAGAAATTGCGATAGTGTCCGTGCTGGGAAATGATTCTCAAGAAAACTATGGACAAGGCACAATGTGTTAGTTTTCAAATGATATTTCGGCCCACCGCGGACCCCTCCACAGCGCCATGAGCAAAGCATACCTCTCATCTTCATATAATGTCGCGGTGTAAATAACACCCAAAACAAGGCGTTGCACCTGTTGCACCGCTTTGGTTCCCAAAACAAGCCCGTGTCGTTCGCTTTCTATGTTGGGATTCAGCAACAGAATCCCTAAAGAACATTTGGATCCTAACCAGCAAAAAATCAAGGAATTGTCAGCAACGGTGATTATCAAAGGCGGATGAAAAGCATATGGAGGGGCTCGGAGTACTCACCAGCAATCCACGCAAAGGCATACACGGGAGGCATCCCGTACGGAACTCCATCGCACATGACTCCGCTTTCGCCAAAAATGCGCAGTAGGCGCATGGATTCCCATAAATACGCCGCGGACGGGTTGAACGGAATTTGGTGCTCATGACGGTTGGGTTCGTCGACGATGATGGAGGTCCCCCTTCCGTTTAGTCGCCAGATTGAAGCGTCGTCCACGATGTCAACAAAGATACTCGGGATCGTATTGTCATTTTCGGTCGATAAAAATGTCAAGCAGACGCCTATGAATGAAGTTGATGCTGCACAATTTGTTGACTTAGTTAATGTGATGCATCGAATGGAAGGCAGCACGATCGAGAAACCTTTCCTCCGCGTCCAAACAATCGAAATCTACTCTTTCTACTCCTGGTTTTCACGCCCCACATACCAAGCTTTCTCGCCAACGCAACCACCGAGCAGACATTTGCTGACCCGTCCAAAGGTGCATCAACAAATTGAAATAATCGAACGAGGCTGCTCAACAACATATTCAAGTTGTGGGCAGCATTGTCCTCAGCAGACACCAAACAAGACATTCTCTGAACAAGGTCAAGGTGACCGCAGGGAGTATCAGTAGGGTCGAACTATCACAAAATCCAAGCAGCTGAGGAAAAGACGTCTTTCAAATTACCGGGATCAAAATTCGATCAATTATCGCGACGGAGGTGTCCATCAAGCGCTTAAAACCCAGATCGACAAGTCCAGTCGGAGCTTCACATTGCTTGAGCGCTGGAAGAACATTGAGTGCGACCAGGAGAACTTGAAATACTGAACGGAAATGACTTGATGAGTTGGTATTCCAAAGAGAAAAGACGAAGGGAGGGCATATATGCACAATCACTCGGAATAGAAGCTAGTCTGTGGATTTGCAGTAGTAAGATCTACTAACCTATTCGGAGCGGCTGCCATTCGTCACAGCGCTGGAGCAACTTCTCCAAAAATCGTGCGCATAATACGTCATGGACGCAAAATCGGAGTGTTTTCAAAAGTACGTTGCTCCTTTCGTCTTCGATGTGCTCACAGGCCTGCAGCACTTCTCCGAGAATCAATCTAAGTCGCATAGAGGTATTCGGCACCAGGTTTCGTCATTGAAAGAATCGCGTTTTTCATCAAAGAATCACAGGGGTCATCTCACGTTATGAGAGATAGAAGCGGCTCAATCGTTGTCTGCGAGCAAGCATGTGTGCGTATGAAATCCATAGGTGTTGGGGTACTGTCCAGAAGTCGCATGGAAGATAACCGTGTCGGTCTCATACAGTCTGGACAAAAGCAAAGAGCAGAGAGTTAAATTGTGCTTGGCACCTTTTCGTACGCTCCTTCGTCTTTCACTTTTCCCACTAACCTATCGCAACATCACAGAGGGTCCACAGAGCCTCACATAAACTGCGGCCACCATTGTCGCTACAATCGTCTATTGTGTCTTGGATCTGGTTTCTGAAGTCGTTTAGGAGGGTCTGACCCAGCTTGTCCTTTAAGGTACCAGAACCGACGTCTGCGGCCTTTATGTATCGGAAACAAAAGAAGAGGTGATTTGAATAAATGTCGGAGTTTTCCACCGAGAGCTAGGGCACTTCCAGCCAACAACAAAAGTAATTCCGACATTCCTCCTCATCTTGCATTCGAGTCCCCCTCCCCTCCCGCGCCGGTGCTTAGAGGACCAAAAAACCCTGCCGCATGCAAGCC
>JADGJF010001067.1:0-12087 GCA_027596845.1 Quaeritorhiza haematococci
ATATAACACCCCGATTGGGGGGGATTTCCTGGCCAAGGACATTCCGGTTGATGAGAAGGGGGGGGTGGATGGGTGGGATATTGGGACTATTGTAATAGTATGGACTGGAGATTGGATTCGGAAGCGTGTGGAAAAGTGAAATGTATGGTGATGAAAGAGTAAAAGTATATCTACGATGATGAAGTGTGGGTTTGGAGATTGAATTTGTGGTGAGGTGTGTTTGATTGAGACGTTCAAATCATCCATCCGCATAGATTCTGTTTTGGAAATGACATCCATCATGATAAAAAGACGTGCTATTGAATATAAACGCATCATGGATCCGGGTCGATCACCTACTTTTTTGTTTTGTTTGAGCACTGCTGAGAGGTTGAGAGAGGAGATGTTTGTGATTGTGAAAAAGAACAGCCAGCTTGGGGCCTGTAAGCAACAGTTGCCGAGCGTTTGAGAGCCGGTAATCACAGAATTCGAACCCTCATGCCAGCACTAACCCTCGTCCCACCGTTCCCAGTACCCAATCTTCCCTTCCTCACAAACGTAACTGATTTCTAACGTAAACCACACAGAGGGCACTTGCCGAGTAATTATAAAGAAGAACTCTGTCCCGCAACACATTCTCACCAATGCACATCTTGACCTTACAACCATTCCCTCACCAGAAACGCGGCTATCCACCCCATTATGGAAGCGGTATCAAACCCCAAATTTGATGAATTGCAAGTGCGCGTCAAGACCAATTGAGGAAAAGCTGAAAACATTCCAACGTGCACTTGAGAAATCAGCAACAGACCTTGAAGTTTATCAAAAGTACTGGCACTGGACCCACAAGTTTTACATTCTCATATCTCGACGACTTGGTATATCATGGGCAAACCTATCAGAACACCTAGAATACGAACGCACACCAACAGCGAAGTGAATGATGTCTGGGAAGAAGTGGATTCTCATAAACAACTGAGAGTGACTTTGGACTCCCTCGGCTTCAGTAAAGAGTGGTGGGAGTGCCTACGTCTGATTTGCGCGGCTAGGTATAGGAATTTTTTCGGGTGTGATATTGTTGGTGATGGGGATCGGGAATGGATGACACTTACGACAAGAAGGGAGAGAGAAGAAAAGGCACGCAGGGATTTCAAGATGCTGGAAGGTCTTGGAAGCTGGTGGGATGGTTATCGGGAAGTGTTGTGTCGGGTTGTTGAAATTGTGTCAAAGGAGACTGTGTGATAACGGTGGGATCCATCCCCTTCTGTTGCGTTTCCAGTATTCAGTGCAATAGATGCCGTTGAAGTTGAAATAAATAAAGTTCCCAGTTGCGCCAGTGAACGAGATATTCTACCCTTTTTATCTTCGGGGCTGGTCGATGATGGCGTGGACGGGATGAGCTGGGCTGAGTTTGGGGTTGGTGGTCACCGTGATGTCTGGAACCCGTTTGAGCTGCTTGGCGGCGTAGTTGCGTGGGTCTGGATCAAGGAGGATGTAGCTTCCATTGGAGGTGTTCGTAATGTTGTTCTGACATGGCAGCTCGGATATATCCGATATCAGTGGCGGTCATGACTTGACATCCATCTGGGAATGGATTGATGTGGACGTCCCGGAAGAAGCAGTCCACGATTTGCTTCTGGTTGCGTTTGCTGATTTCGAAGACGAAGTGGTGCATATACTTGGCAAGTCAGCGCGGATGGAGGAGCTTGTTTTCTGTGAGTGGGGTTGACTTGAATCCGCGGTAGTCCGTGAACAAGCAAACGTGAGCCAGAACAGCGATGATCATGAGCAGCGACCTCAATCTCACGAGTCTGGCAGTCATGCTAGAGCATGCTTGAAGCCTTGAAGAATGAAAGATAAGTTGGTTTGTGTGATGCACGTGAAGAAGATGAAGGGGTTTGGAGTAAAACGGATGAGAGAAAAATACTTTCCATTTGTGAGAGCAAAGTGCACTGTGTCAGATTGGATCTGTGGATAGAATGAATGAAAGTTGCAGTACTGTCTGGGGTAATGAAGAGAGAATGAGAGAAGGGGAAACTATTTAGCTAACTTTAGACTCGAGCCTTGCGAAGAGGAAAGAAAGGGAGACGAGTTGAATGGAGGGGGGCAAATCGATAAAAGATTGGCGGAGTTCGTCGAAAACAAGAGGAATTGGTTGCGTTCGTTAACGTTGACAATAAGAAATTAAAAAACAATATCCAGGTGCAGAGGGTTAATGCGGAATGGTTCGTGACGAAAATGACGCAGAGCTCGGGAAAGAAAATCCATGTTGCTGTCGGAGATCAGTAATGACCGCGAGCGATGTGTTGAGCATGGCTTAACAGTCCAGAACGCGGAACTCGAGACAACCTTTGGCTGATTGGGGAGATGGTTGATAACGCTGGTACAAAATCGCGTTTTCGGGTGTACCTGGGGCTGATTGATGGTCGAATAGCCTTTGCTGTGTGGAGAGTTGGAACAGAGACATGCGATAAAAAATAATACCCGCCCCAACCCTCGCTGTCGCCTGCCGCTCCTCCTTCTTGCCCGAAGGAACGTTCGTGAGGAAAATCTCATCAAGACTTGGAAAACCTTCGCTTTGGGTTTGATTGGACGCTGCCCTGCCTTCGTTCGTGGTGTTGATTTCGAGTTGATTTGTTGAATTAAAGTGCACGAAGACAGCAGCGGGACTCAATGTATTCTTCAGTTATACTTTTGCTTCCAAAGTCCTTTCCATCAAATGAATAGAGGGAAAAGGATCTGGTTTTTCAATAGTGTACGCATAAAAACTAAGTATGAGGGGTGAATAAAGACTTTAACAGTTTGAAAGTATGAGAAAGATAGGAGTAGCCGTTCTCAGGGTAGAGGGGTAAACATATGATTAAGAGAAAGGGGAAGTATCTGATGTGGGAAATCCGCGTCGCACTTGGGTCGGTCCCCAGAAGTTCGCCACTCTCTCGCGCACCTTTTCCCAAAAACCACTGCCCCGTCGTGGAAAAAAGGGTTACAGTGGCCGTTTGAGAGTTTGGGGGGACGCAAGTGCTTCCCATCCCCTCGTGGCGGTGGACGGGCTCATGATGAAGGGAAAAGTGAATAAATGCCCGAAGTGTCGAAGTGATCAAGTAAGTCGAAAAAGTGAGGAGTGAATGAAAAGAGAGGTTTTGAGCGAAGAGAGAGCTCAGTTCGTCGTGTTGGTGACGAGAGTTCTGTTGATGTGAAAGCGGAGTGAGTTTGATAGGTGACAGGTGCGTAGATTAGGTGCAAATGAAGATAAACACAATGGCTTGAGATTAACGAAAAGAATTTAAAGATGACAAGATGGGCGTGTGAGTGTGATTATCTGGGTTGGATCGTTGGTGCTTGGTGTGATTGGTGCTTGGAAAGGTGAAGGGACTGTATTGAGTCTTTCTGATGAAGTGCGTGCGTGATTGGAACAAAGTAAGGGAGTATGTTAGAGTGATATGAGTTTGAATGCGGATGATAGTTAGATAGCGGAGTTTGGTTTGAGAGTGCGGCCTTGTGTTTGTTTCGTGTTTGATAGGGTGAGTAGTTTAGCAGGTTTTATACCCCTCCTCAGAGTGAAGTATCAGAGCTGCATCGCTCTAGGGATTGGCTAGTCACATCATTCATGGGCGAGGGATCAATTCCCCACGACTGGCGACGTTATCAAAAAACGGTTGGTTACAGCGTCTGTGGGCGAGCGATCAAGTCCCCACAGCCGGCAACGTGGCCAAGGTGAAAGCAACGGTTGGTCACAACGTCTGTGGGTGAGGGATCAAGTCCCCACAGCCGGCGACGTGGCCGTGATAGAAGAAACGGTTGGTCACAACGTCTGTGGGCGAGGGATAAAGTCCCCACAGCCGGCGACGTGGCCGTGAAAGCAGAAGGGAAGGAAGGAAAGAAGGAAAGAAAAGTGAATGTGGAGATGTTTTTCGTGTTGCAATTGATGTACTTTGAAGATCTGGAATTGAAGAGATTGCGCGGTTCTGAGTGAAGTCTCGGAAGTAAAATCAATGTGAGTTGATACCTAGCTGAAAAGACGGATTTTCATTGCATGCTGCTTGAGTTATGTGATCTGAGCCTTTGTTGTTGAGGGGGTTGAAGGGAAGGATGAAAGTTAGAGAAAGAAAGATACGACGAAACCCAGTGTTGATTGACTCAGTCTGAGAAAGCGCGGGCGATGTGCATGCTCGGGCGCTGCGTCTTGTATGTTCTTGGGGAGATCGAGAAGAGCGCCTCCGTTGAAGTGGATCAGTGAAATAGAATAGAAAGACGAGAAAAAAGAAAATCTAAATGTAGATGTGATGCCGCGTAGGGAAATGAAAAGGCACAATATGACAAAGTAGAAAGGAACTTAGCTTTGGGACCTCGAAGTTGGCTCACGGAGGTCTGTACGGCCGCGGAGGTCCGAGAAGGGGTTATTGACAACGAGTTCGGAAATGTCGAAATGGATCTCCTGACCGATTGGCAGTGATCTTCGGCCTTGGAGAGTTCGTAATCTCACATCCATGTTGGGGAATCAACATTCCTCGACGAGACTGACTGACAAAACGCTTTGCTGTGATCCCGCGCGTTCCGGAGAAGATGCATATTCGCACCACTCACAGTTCGCACCTTGCAACAAGACCGTAACCAGTTCCGACGCAGCAGATATCTTCATGGACAATGTATTGCGTCACAACGGGATACCCTCAACCATCACCTCGGATCGTAGACTCAGTTTACAATACATCGAACTTTTGGAAGCGGTTTCCTGAGCGGTTTCATCATTCATGATTGCTTAGGCGCTAAGGCTCAGTTTTCGACAGCCAATCATCTATAGACTGACAGACGGAAAAGATTCCGCAGATTCTAAAAACAGTATTTGCTTTGTTGCATCTCCTATCAGCGATATGATTGGTAGCACATACGATCGGATTCCCTTGCCAAATTCAGCTACAACAACAGCTTGCACGAACGCATCGGCATGAGTCGCTTTTACGCTATACATGTACAGCTTCCACTCCAATCAACCTTTTTGGTTCCAATCAGAGAATTCAGCAACTCGTCAACAGCTGACGATCGGATCGAAGCTTGGCAATAGACATTTGACAGGTCACTCGAGGAACTCAAGGCGACGTTGGAAGAAGCACAAGACGCATAAAAGAGAAAAGAGAAAAGTGGACATGCATCGGCAAGAACACCCAGACTTCAAGATTGGCGACAAGGCATGGCTCGTGCACAAGGAGCTCAACATCAAGAAGACGGGACCAAGTGCGAAGCTTGATCATACAAGACTCAGACCTTATGAATTATGGAGAAGATTAACGACGTTGCTTGCAAGATCCACCTTTCGCAGAAACTCAAGCTACATCCAGTTTTCCATGTATCAGCACTGGAGCCAGCGGACACTTCCAAGAGCAAAGACACCTTCACCAGTCAAGTCCATCAATCATCAACCTGAGTACGAAGTTGGAGAGATTCTCGACTCGCGGATTCAGTGTACATGTAATTAAGTTCAGTAACTTGTCGATTGGGTTGGGTACCCGATTGAAGAGCGGACTTGGGCTTTTCGTGATTAAGGAGTGTTGATTCTTGATGGGGGATCATTTCAACTTTGACCTAACAAGGCAGAAAAAAAATTTTCAAAACGGTGGAAGGACTTTCTAGACTTCGAAGAGCCGATTTCAATTTTTGCATATGATCCGGTATGGACGCGTTTTGCTTCCGCTATGACGGATGGTGGAATACTCTGGTGAGGGATCCTTTTCTGCTAGGAGTGAGTGGGCGACTGTGGTTGTGGTGGACAAATAGTACGAGAATACAACCATTCAAGCAACGTGGCGCGGTCTGGTTTCTGGCACCGTCTCACATAAAGGAGCCCGACAAGGATGTGTTCTCTTAGGCCTTCTACACAATATATCTGAGCGATCGCGGCCTCTCAACACAACTTGGTGAAAGATACAGAGGCGGACATACCTCGAGGCGTTTGTCTGCACCTCTCCACCCAACCGCTTCGCCTCACCCACCGTTATACGCCGATGATCTGGTTCTTATCTCGAATACTCCAGAGGATCTCCGCCACTAAGTCTTGTTGGAGGGGTTTAATTTCTTGAGTCGATTAATGACGTGATTGGTCTTATATGGATGCTTGCCGGCGGATGGAAACCGCTACAAAGATGTGCTTATCCAAAAAAATGTTAGTTGCTGCTCTTACCAAAATCCCGTCCGACAACGGAATTTATTTTTTTGGAGTCGGTCAGCAACCGTGATTGGCCTTTCGGCATTGGGATCCTTCTTCTACATGCCAGCGGATGGAAGCCTCTATAAGGATTTGTTTTTTTTTTGGGAGAATTATAAAGCTGCTCTTGCGAAAGATTCCGCCCGGGGACCAAATGTAATTTCTTTGTAGTTGATTAGGACGTGATTGGTCATGGACTTTCGGCATTTTAATCCTTGTTCTTTTTAAAGACTCCAAGCGTAAGAAGCAAAAAGACTCGCTAGAGATAGGACGATGACATCGAGGGGATTAAATTAAACCAAAAGAGGAAAGAAACATAAAAATCAAATCGAAAGAGGAAAGAAATCTATTCCCCAGAACGAACCTGCCCATACCCCAGAAGGAACAAAATCAAAGGTCTATCTACTTAAATTGTGATGGTAGCTCGTGCGTTCTCCACCACATTTTTACCATCCACACGGTCTTGCGTGAATATGAGAATCGGCCAGACCAATTTCGTGGGCAGGATGTTGCGCTTCGTGGTCGCTTTGACTCAAGCCGCGCTACTTCTCCACGCCGTCCATGCACAAAACATCACGATTAAAATTGCTTGCACGAACACATTGAGCCCGTCCACCAACGAATCCAGAGTGTAAGTGTCATAATTAGACAAGCCCGTATTGTCTTTGTCAGCTCACCGCCTGCACTTTGGAAACAAGTGTCATGGCCTTTCGCTCATGCCGCGGTGTTTGTTCGTGCTCTCATCTTATGTTCTTTCCGTATGTCTTTTTCCCCCGAAACGATGCAGAGTTGGTTTGGTCGACAACAATCGCCAGTTGGTAGTCCAGCAAGCACTACTGAACTACTGGAATGAAAGAAACACATATGCTCCCCCCAATATCAAATTCGAGATAGTCTACGGTGCAGCGACTGCTCAAGAGGTAAGGTAGCAGCTTTCTCCCCCTTCGCGGAATACATAATGGGACGTTGTCAAAACCCTTCTGACTGTTTTCACGCTGTCGAACAGGGCCCTGCGGTCCTGGAGGCCATCCGTTTGTTGCAGCAAAACGCCTCGTTCTTTATCTCACACAATCCCTCAGCCATCGTGATCGCGCAGCAGAATCTAATCCATCTGTTCGGCGTCCCGCACTGTGGATCAATCGGTATGGAGTCCTCTCCTTTTTCTTCTTGCTCTACACAAAACATGTATAACTGTAGTATTCGTTGCTCGTTTCCGTTCTTTTCTGTTTTAGTTTTGCCTCCTCTTTGCGAACTCAAAATATCTACATTGACTCGGATACTAAAATTTATACATTGCATCCCCCTTCTACTCAGCGGGCTCCGGTGACCTCAGCAACAAAGCAATCGCAAAGTCGTTCTTCCGGACAGTCATTTCAGCTTTGGATTACGGCACAGCCTTTGCCGATTTTCTGGCAATCAACAATCTTCGCAGGGTGGCGATTCTCGCAGAAGATGTCAGCGTTTGTCAGGTGTGTGTATCAAAATTCTTGTGCCGTCCCCCCATTTGTTCATGTTCGGAGCGGGAGCAGGGGCCACTTCTGATTAGATGGGATCATTCTGTGAGCAGTGCCAGTGTCGAGAGGTAGACCCTCATCGACCCCCATTTACCGAGGCGATATGCTGATGAAAACCTCTTCCAACAAAATAGGCGATGATCAGCGGGTTCACAAAAAGGGCCATCCAGCAGAACATCACGGTCCTGATCACGCGTTCCCTACCTCCAACGTTGAATAGACAGTTGTTCATGACGAACTATCGTTACTCCCACGTAAGTTTTGAATCCATTTCTCAAAGTCTTCCCTTTCACGGTTTTCTTTACTCCTACACTTGCGTGACAAAGAACGGGCTACTGTTGACCTTCGCATGATGTTTTCGATTTGCATTTGTCAATTGTTCGGGTCGCGGCTTAGGACTGGAATCAATACATCAGAAGCGTCCGCGATTCAAGTGCTCGGGTTGTGCTTCATTGCGGCTTCGCGTATGTGCTTCTTCTTGATTTCATTGTTGTTTGGGAGGTGCTGGGCCCCTGCTCGTCACATTCCCGCACCCTGAAGCAGGTCAAGCGCGTATTATTGACGCTGATTTCTCCTCGCTATCCCTCCCCATCTGCCACCATCAATAGTTCGCTCTTTAGCTTGGTGGAAGCTGCGGCCGATCAAGGTAAGAATGTTGGGGCCCTGCAACACGTTCAGTCCAAGATCCGACATTAAGGTTTTTTCTCTTTCTTTCACATTTCTGCCAGGTTACATTCAAAATAACGAGATGCTCTTTGTGGGAGGAACGACGAACATGGTGACCACGGACACGATGGAAGGTATGCTCGCAATACGCCAGACTTAGGACACTTTACTTCGCGCTTTAATGGCTGTATCTTTCTGAACACTGTCTCTTCCAATGTTTCATTCCTTTTCCAAAGAACTCAACTTCACGCACATCATGCCTCACATGTTCGGGACCACAGTCGCCACCTTTGTGAGGCTCGGGGACGATCCTCGAGTGTTCCCGTACCGTACCTTCCTGAAGAACGAAATCCTTGAGCCCGTCAAGAACAACCCCCCATTCCTCACGCAAACTCCACTGCAATTCTACCACGAAGACGAGTCCTACATGGCTTGCCTCTACACTATCATCCCCACCATTAGCGAGTTAGTCAAGCTTGGCCTCGTCTCCTGGCAGGACGTTGCTAATCAGAAATTGCTGAGCAAGGTGTCGCTCACCAAGTTTCTTGAAGTTGCGAACTCGTTGGCACTTCCGGGATTGGCCGGCCGCCCCATTGCGTTCGATCTCACAACGGGCGATCCAGCGAACGTTATCTATTTCTACAATGGTGAGTACTGAATAGGAAGGCTCGTCTCATCACCAGATCATGGCGTTTCCTATGCAGCATATGTTTTTAGTGGTTGGCTAATGGAGCGTGTTTCCTGCGTCTTCTCGTTCTTTTTCTTCAACGCTTTGCTCCGCTGTAATACGTACAATGACCAAAAATTGCAAATCGAACAATAGTCTACAACCGAACCGTCGTCGATCTTTCCATGAAGCGGCGCATGACTGGCGGCAAGCACGGCTTACTTGCAGAATACGTGGGAATTTGGTACAATGGGAGCTTATTCCTGGACACAAACTTCACCTTCCCGGACGGTTCGCAGACTCCTCCGCGGGTCATGCCATTGACTTTGAGTTACCAGCGGTCGAACTCCCTCTTCGCCGGTGTCCTTGTTACCACCCTCATACTGGAAGCCATCTACGCGGCCGTCTTTGTCGCAATGGTTCTCAAGCGCAATACGGCTCCAGTCCGGAGGAACAGCTTCACATTCATTTGCCTGATCCTCTTGGGAAGTATGGTGATGCAGACAGCACCGATCCCGGAGTTCTTTGGACGCTTCGACTCAGTCGTCACCTGTCGCTTGTCCGGGTTCCTGTTCCATTGGGGTTTCGCCGTCTGCTACGGAGCCATACTATTGAAAGTTTACCGCATCATCAGGATCTTCAACAACAAGACCGGGACCCCGATTATCTTGCAGGACTCGGTGCTTTTGATTTACTACGCAATCTTCATGGTCGTGTTCCTTGTCATATTGTTGGCCCAGATTTTTGCGACCCCTCTGGTGCTGAAGACGAGTATTGAAGTCATCGACGACATCACCAGCCGCAGCTGGGCAGCCTGCGGGGATGACCCTATCGAGTACATTTTCCTGGTTCTCGAGGTTCTGATGCTTTCGACGGGGACTTTCTTTGCCATCAGAACGAGGAAGATTCGACAGGAGTACAATGAAGCGCACAGTCTCGGAATTTCGATCTATAACTCTCTTGTTATCATCATCATTGCCTTTATTTCAAAGTCCGTCATTCCGTCTACACCGGACATTATGGTATGCTTGCGAATCCTCCTTCCACCTCAGTGAACCGATTTGATATCAAATCCTGTGATGCAATCACTCATCTTTTTCTCTTTGTTTGAATGTTCTCCAACACATTTGCCTAATCACCCAAACCTCGTTGGGGATCCACAGCATATCATCCATTTCATGCGGTCAGCTCTAATCACAGTCACGGTGGTCGCGGTCTTGTGCGTACCGAAGTTGATTGCGAAGATGTGGCAGAGCGAGGAGGCCGTGGGAGTATCCTCGGCCGGGTCCAAGACACGTGCACGTGCCAACGGAACAAATGCTTCTGGAGCCGTTCAAATGAACGTCAAGTCGGAGAAAAGTGCTCATGTCAAGCAGTCGCTAACTGCGACTGAATCTATTGCGTGAAGGACAGAAACCTTCGTATTGGAACAAATCACTATTTGTGATCTTATTTGCGACTAATTCAGCGAACCCATTTGGTTTTTTTCACAGCAGTTATGGCTTTCTTTGGCGCTTAGTAGTGATTTCTCATTATTTTTGGGCTCTTCATTATTATAGTATATCTTGCCCAAATCAACTCGCTTTCTCCTTGGAACTGGTATGATTTGTACGTATACAATTGAAGAATCGTGCTCATAGCTCGATGAGAAGAATGTTCAGACCAATGATTTTCGCTTGATTTGAGTGGTGCCTGGTGTTGCGTTCTAAGCGCCACCTTCGTGGGAAATGGAAACGCATTGCCTTGATCCAAAGATACTCTGTATGAAGGAGACAAAATGCATTAAACCTCTTTGGATAGAAAAACGCTTTCAAAGTGCGGGAGGTCACGAACGCTAGTGTGAATCTTGTGAAGCTTGGAATGATGACAACTCCGGGTTTAAAGCAGTGGTAAATGATACTGGGTTCGTGAAGTTTGTATGGTGCATAAAGGAGGATTTGGTGCTGTGACAAACGACTTCCTTCAGCGCAGGCCCGCCGTGACCTGCGCCGTGACCGTGACGCTTTTTCTACCTACTTCAGCCAAATCGAATTTGGGTTTGAAGTGGAAACCTCTTTGGCACTATAGCTACGTACTCTGATCCACCGTCGCCTCATTATCATACCTAGTCACCGTCGCCTCGTCGCTACCCTCCACACCCTCATCACCACCAATGTCCCAAAAAAAGGATTCTACGACGTCCTTGTTCTTGGGGCTACCCGTACGTCCTTCCCATTTCGTGACAGTTCGCCTTTCTTTAAACATGTACACCGAATATAGTATACCCTCGGGGAGTGGAGAGAGGGGGCAGGAGCTCGAACAAGGCGTTCACTGCTCAAGGAAGCGCAGGGAAGGGGAGAGGGGCGGAAAGTCATATCAAGCAAGACAAGCAAGATTGCAAGACTTTCTCGCGTGATATTGAGACGCAATTACAACATTTATTGGCATCTACGTGCTGCAGCTGCATGGTGGTCGTTTGGTGTGGTTTCAGGATTTCCTACCACCCAAGAGGCTCTGCCATGTTTGAATCATGGGACCTTTGATTTTGTAATCCAAGGCGATAATCAAGACTTTGAAAATTAATACAATACCCGGTAAGCAAGGGGGGGAGGAGAAGAACACACGTACGTGGTGGGGGTTGGGGTTCAAAAATGGATTCAAACACCGGTTGGGGAGAACTAGGTTAGAATTCAAAAACAACTTCAAGTTGACAAGAAGAAAACAAGGCAAGGAGAGCTCGAGACCCTTCCGATCCGAAACTTAAACTTCAACACCAACACCGGTCTCGAAATCACACCAAGTTACAGAAACGTAGGGTCATTACACCCACGCTTACACCCACGCTCTCACTCACACCTACTCACCCGGATTAACCGTCGAAGAAAGCACAACCATCTGTATCGCAACCGAATGAAACACAAACGAGGCATACGCCGTTGGACTTACTCCTCCCATGACCATTAATGCAAACACGCAGTACGGCAACCACAAGGCAATCGACGTCCCTGATAGTAACAATATCTTTCGAATTAAGAGTACTTTTTCGTGGGTGGTGGAGGTGGTGGTGGAGGAGGAGGAGGAAG
>JADGJF010001068.1:0-12085 GCA_027596845.1 Quaeritorhiza haematococci
GGTCTTGGGAAGGTGGGGGTCGAGAGTGATGGTCGTGGACGAATGCGGCGCTCCATTTAGGTCTTTGATGTGGCGAACTAATGTCAGATCCACCACGCCTTTGCCCATTAATGGGGACATATTTCACAAACACCTCAGGAGTTGTGACCAAACCAGTTCTTGACGTAAAACTGACTTCAAATCCTTTATGTTTACCACCTTTCAGGCAAATCATCCCAAAGCGCATCACCCATCACCGAATCCCTCCATTCAACCCCATACCCCACAGAAACCATGGGCAACCTCAAATCCGTACTCCCCGAACCCGCTCCCGCCCCAAACCCCAACCAAAACAACAAAGGCCACGGGGGGTCAAAAGAGAATCTCGCTGGTGCTCGTGGCAAATCAGGGTCGGCGCAGCAGTTGCAGAGGAAGAAGAATATTAGGAAGCTGGTAGAGGGGAATAAGATTATAATTGGAGAGCCGATAAAGGAGACATTTCGGGTAAGGGGTTGCGTTTGTTTGGCGTTTTGGGTTAACAGAAAGTGATGGGAGATGTGAGCTGGCGGAGGGATGTTCCATTTTGAGCGCTTTGAAAATTCCCTTCTTGTGTCGCGATTTTTGTCAATATCTGTTCTAATTCAAATATATTTCACTCCTATCCTCCCCACCCGATTTCTGTCTCTCCATCCATTCGTACCCGCACACACTTTCCCTTTCCGAAAAACAACAACAGCATTGTCAACATCTTGGACGCGATGATATACAAGGCGGAGGATTACCGCCGGTACGTAATTTCTACTTCCCTTCATGTTTGGTTTCCCCCCGTGATTTTCTGTTTGTGTGTGAGCAATGAGAGGAATAATATCTGGGCAAAGAAACCGAAATATCGCACTCACATACATCTCTTCGCACCCTGTTCGTCGCTCTCTCCTGCAGAATATCAAACCGGATCAAATACCCGTGTCTGTGGCCTAACCGTCTCACTTCCGTGTTTAGTTCTGGCGGATTGGGGGTAAAGAGGTCGGGGTATGTGAGATTTCCGGGCAGTCTGGAATACAAATGTTCCTTCTTTTTGAAAAGTATACCCCTTTTTTTGTATCATTGATTCTTTCGGGGTGGACGTGTAAGGGGGAAGGGAGGAGAAATTCGCAGAAGAACTTGGGGAGGGGTCTAGAGTCGGTTTAGAGCGGTGGGCAGAAGTGGGGTGAATTGCATTAATTTTTCCCCGATGACACACATGCCTCCGAGTGGATTTGAAAATGAGTTTGCGCATGGACTTTGACATGCATTGATTTAGACATAGAGCTATCAGAAAACGGGAAGGAAGGCAACTTCCTAGTCAGCAGTGAAAAAAGTATCGGTTCGATTCCAAGAATGCGTTCGCCTCTTCTCTCCACTTGGTCTATTTTGAACATTCCCCAAATTACCGAATCCAAGAAAGGCGTCATCGAAGTACGACGACAAACCAGAAGTTCTCCCAATGTCTCCCAGCCAACGGATCCACAGGAGCTAAACTGTGAAGGAATGAAAAGCTTGAATAACATACACCATATTTCTTGCACAGACGGGTTTTCGACTGGTACCGAGGTTCAAGTACAACTCCTCGGCGCCCTCAAAGAATGGTGAAGGTCGGCGAAGTTTTCTCGTGGCAAATATCCGAGATAATCCCACTACACACCCCCTTCCAGCAGGGTAAAAAGCACCGGTCACAACCTTTTGAAACCGCCAACGGGCAGCAATGGTGTGTCTTAGTCGACACTGGCGAAAATGACATCGGTGTTCATCTTGAGGCCGCTATGCCTATCATCGCTGCAGCTAGAATAGTGTTCTCTATGGTTCTTACCGGTGGAGTCTTCACGACATTCTCAGCAGAGGGACTTACGTTTACACCAGAAATTCGGTCCTGGGGCTGGAAGCAATTCGTCAGACGCGATCAATGGATCTCGTTCCTGCGAAGTTCTTTTGAACTCAAATTGCGTATCCCCTACAGAGACAGAGATTCACCAGATTCGACTCGTGACTTCTACACGTCTATGGTCAATAACGAAAAGGACAGCGACTGCTCCTTCCTCGTTGAAGGCAAAAAAATCTATGCACTCTCGCCGATTCTCTGTAATCGTTCCCCCTACTTCAAAGCGATGCTCCAAACCGATTTCACTGAAGGCAAGTTTTCGAAGGACCGCCTGATCGAGTTGTCAAATCTGACTTACGCCGCTGTCCTCAGCTGCATGAAGTGGATGTACACGGGTTGGTTGCCGCGGCAAGGGGCAACTTTCGGCGAGGCGTGGGACGTTTACACTGCCGCAGACATGTTGGGTCTCGACGATCTTTCGAAAGGAGCGCTTGCAGTCATTTCCAGTACCATTGCTCTCAACACTTTCGGCGACATCTACGTTTTTGCACGTACTTTCCAACAACCAAAACTTGCATCAAAGGCGCTGGCGTACTGGAAAGAGAATTGGGCAAAAACACGTCGGAAAAGGACCAAAGCAAATCAGCAGGCGAAGACCATTATAGAGCACATGGGTAGTAGTGGCGAGGACGAAGAGTTATGGGCATTTGCGAAGGCGCCGTTGGGTGACGGGGCTGGGGGATCAAACTAGACTAGCTAGGATAGGCATCATGTTTGTGTATACGTATGTAGGAAAGGTGAGTTGTATTGGAGTGAAATTGCATGCTTTTCCCGCTTCAAATGAATGCGCGACTTTTCAATATTCAGAATCCCTGTGCCAGCTCATTTTCCCCGTTCATATATAGTATCGCTGCTTGGGAAGAGGCATGAAAGCAATACTGAGTTCTTCATTGGCGCTCGCTTGGAATCATAATGGCGGGACGGGACGCCGCGGGCGTTCACAAGGGATCGCGGCGCGTTACGGTCCCCGTGGGGAGATGGATGCGTTTTAGATACTTTCCGGTGGATGAGAGAAAGGAGGAAGGGGGTCATGGGACAACTAGTTTTCATTTCATGGTGGATGTGTTTGGCCAAAGAGAAGGATCTGGATGTGCATGTAGAAGTGGTGGGTGGCACCGATATCAGATCGGGGTCCCGAGAGTCGGTGCGGGGGTAATGTCAACTCATGTAAACTCAGATGAAAAATCGAAATCAAATCACCGTCCTACGCACACGGCGTAAACTTCTCCTTCCAGCCACATCCCTAGTTTGTGTCCGTTGGCACGTCCCACGCAGAGTGAAGTCCATGGATTCGGGACGTAGCTACAGCTCAACAGGAAAGTAAGCGTGGAAGAAAGCAATAACTTGCAAGTAGCTTCACTTGGGCCAACTGCTTTCTTCGAGATCAAACCGTCATTGCCAGTTTTGAAGTGCAATCCCGAATGTAAAGCTAAACCCTTGCAAGTTTGTTTACGAACATGAAAAGAGAATGAACCAAAATGTCCCCTACAGTCTTCCAGCCTCCGAGCCATCGCAGTCATCTGGCAGTCATTTGGTATTCATTCTTCCACTCTTGTCAGATTCGAAGCTAAACTGGAACGTCTTCACACAGCACACATCCTGAGCGGACTTCGTTCAATCTCTATCATTCGGCTTCCCCGAAGGATGTTGCAGATCGGCGAAACCTACAGCGAGCAAGATTTTTTCTTGGACGATTGACGAGCTAGAAAGAAGTAAACGTCATCGCAAACGCTATCGCTCACAGCCCTTCGAGACTGTCGACGGTCAACGATGGCTTGTGTCAATTACCAAGGATGGGAACGATGTTGTGTGTTTTTGGAGATCATAGCGCCCATTATCATCACCACAACTCGGAAATGTTTCTATTTGACGATCACTGGTGGCCACGGGATCTACAAGTCGCACGCAGCGCTCCATGAGTTCACACACGACAATCCGTCCTACGGTTGGACGCCAGTTGTCGAATGCGATCAGTGGGCACCTTTCCGTTTCAGTTACCTTGAGGTGAAGATCTGTCTTCGCTATACCATTTCCACGTCAGATTCGACCCGTGAGCTCTACTCCTCCTTCGTCAACAACGAAAATGGGAGCGACTGCTCGTTCCTCGTCGAAGAAAAACGGGATTACGCTCTTTCTCTGATCCTCCGTCATCGTTCCGCCTACTTCAAAGCAATGCTCGAATCCCAGTTCGCCGAAGGCAGCTTTTCAAAAGACCGTCCGATCGAGTTGCCAAATCTCAAATACGCCGCCGTCCTATGCTGCATGAACTGGATGTACACGGGTCGCGGGTGTTCGTGGTGAGAAACATCTTTCCGCAAAATCCGGGCCATTTACATTGCAGCAGACATGTTCGGTCTCGAGGATCTCGCCCAACGGGCAGTCGACGTGATTATCAGCACCATTGCGCTCAAGACTTTTGGGGAAATCTATGTTTTTGCTCGTACCTTCAAACAACCACAACTTGCATCGAAAGTTATCGCGTTTTGGAAAAGAAAATGGGCAAAGACGCAAAGGGAGGGGACGAAAGCAAACAAGCAGGCCAAGATCATCATGGAGCGCATGGGGGGTAGCGGGGACTTTGAAGAAGAGCTGTGGGCATTTGCAGCGTGGGCGTTGGGTGATGGAAGTGGCGGGTCGAAATAGTTATAGATATTGGGACAAGGGTCATGTTTGAGTGGGGAGAAAGGGTGATAGATTGTTTGCGATGTCGCGGAAAAAAGGACATTGTGCATTTTGTATGAGAGCTGTTTTTTTAATGCTGGTTGACGCAAGCCCATAAACTCTTGATTGGATTTCATTGAATCGCGCCAACGAATCCTCATTTTGCACCAAAATCGATGGAAAGTTCATGTCGAGCTCTAAAAGTATAACTGGCTGATGTCGCTCTGCCAGCCCTCAGCCAACACGAACTCGGCGTCGTAGAGGGAGGAAACGCCACGGAGATACATTGGTACGGGCGAGAAACGGAAGCGAGACTGGGAGTCAGGTACGGGATGGGACACGAGTCCGGGCTTCCACCTTTTTGTACGTGTGGAAAACGCATCAGGAAAGGTCGGAAGGGGTTGGAGGTAGATGGCACGGGGAAGAGCAATTTACGTTTTCCGCGGGAAATATGAATTCACAGTGGAAAGAAATCCGGCATGTAGGAACGATGACCATCCTCTAAACAGCATAGCGACAGGACATCGAAAACGCAGAAGAGGAGAAAAGGTAAACGTCAACGTGGAAGCGGAATGGATTAAGAGAACGAGCCTTCACATGAGACGCGAGACATATAAGAGTTCCCCGCTTTTCCTCCTTTTCCCTCGCTTGTTCGAGACACACTGCCAGGCAAGGATAGGCTGTGAAGCGCAGCCGCGGGTGGTCAACTGTATGAATCAAGATCGATGTTTTTTCCTAGGCAGAAAGACGTACACGCAAAATGCACAAGCCTTTGGGTGAAGAGAAGATTGGGTAATGAGCGGTGGTGTGGAATCGAAACTTTCCGGTATTTGCAAGCTGCTGTCTAGCTGGGTACGTGTGAAGAGGTCTCCCAATTTTCTCCCAGCCATGGGCTATCAACCAGTTTTTTCGGTGTTTTGAAGGCTTGAAAGCGTGACTGCCATGGACCAACTGTGGACTGATAGCGGACGATTTCAACCCGGTTAGGTCAAGTACGAATCCCAAGAAGTCACCCAATGTTCTCATCCATCATCTCTGACATTCAGACTCCAGGTTAATGATTAGCAGACTTGAATAAATGCATTCCCTAATTGGAACGTCTTTGGTGTGCGGGGTTTCGGCTCGCAATCTTCGATCCTGATTGTTTAGGCGTCCTCAGCAAGACCTCAGCAACAATGGTGAAAATCGGGGAAATTACCTCCCGAACCGACCAAGCATTTTCCTGGCAGATATCCGAGTTAATCCCGCAGGGAACCACCTGCCAGGAGGGCTCATTCTACTTCTCACAACGAGTTGAGACCGCCGACGGGCAAGGATGGTATGTGTCAATCGGCACTGAGACTGACATAGATATATACCTGAAGATCACAGCACCCATCATCACCACACCTGGAACAACGTTTTCCTTCACGCTCACCGGTGGGATCAACAAGACATTGTCAGAGGACGAGGGAAATACATTCACACACCAGGCTGAATACTGGGGGTGGAAGCAATTCGCAAAACGCGATCAGTGGAACACCTTTTGTCGGAGTTCCCTTGAGCTGAAGATCTGTCTCCACAACAGAAATGCTGCAGCGCCAGATTCGACTCGCGACTTGTACTTCTCCATGGTTAACGACGAAAACGACAGCAACTGCTCGTTCCTTGTGGAAGGAAAACGGATTTACGCACTATCGCCGATTCTCTGTCGTCGTTCCGAGTACTTTAAAGCAATGCTCGGATCCAAGTTCGCCGAGGGCAAGTTTTCAAAGGACCGCCCAATCGAGTTGCCAAACCTGAAGTACGCCGCCGTCGAAAGCTGCCTGCAATGGATGTACACGGGTCGTCAGTGGCCGTGGTGCGATGTATCGTTTGGGAAAATGCGGGACATTTACACTGCAGCAGACATATTCGGTCTCCATCATCTCGCGAAAGGAGCGCTCGACGTCATTTTCGGCACCATCACTCTCAAGACATATGGGGACATCTACGTTTTCGCTCGTACATTCCAACAAACACAACTTGCCACAAAAGCTCTCGCGTTCTGGAAAGAGAATTGGGCAAAGACAGAACAGAAGGGCACTGAGGCGAACAAGCAGGCGAAGATCATCATTGAGCATATGGGGAGTAATGGAGAAGACGAGTGGTGGGCGTTTGCGAAGTGGGCGTTGAGTGACAACCGTCGTGTTTGAGTAGGATGAAAAAATGTGATCGGTGTTGGAGCGGAAATGCTGGCTCTTTGCAGAATATTGTGCATTCACATGAGGGAACGAGGGCATGCTCTGTACATGATTAACAAAGATCATTTGAAACTCTCCGATCTTGATTGGTCATATTCCCGCTTTGAGACTCATGAGACTCAGTTTTGTTTCGTGCTGAGTACATTTCGACCAATATATGAAAAGTCCAGATGAAGCTTTGAAACTTCATCTCCCTGAAGAAGCTCATGACGGAACAGAGATCCATCAAAGAAAATCGCCGGAACAAATTGTGGGCCCAGACGTTTCTCCCCGCCTTTGGCGAAGGACGAGTCGCCCAAAAAGTGTTAAGTCGCTCAGGTGGTTCTTTCCCCAAGCAAAAACTTGTAGTTCTAGATTAGTAGCCCCAAGAAGTTATCAATTGAGATTTTTTTCTTGTTTTAGTACCGGTCTGAGTCCATCCGGTTGCGGGAGCAAAACTAGGATGGATTCTCACTCAGACGTGGCGCATGTCCAGCCTTAAGAATGCGAGTGAAGAGTCACGGATATCCGACGCGACAAGACTCATTAGGAACAAGAGGCGATATTTTGGCAGTTTATGGGAGTGAGGGAGACTGAGCTCTTTATACGAGTGCCAGATCTCCAGATCTTAGAAATTCTTCAGCGAAGATGTGAACCAACCGAACCATGATTGAACGGATAGAGCTTGGGTACGGAACGCTTCTCTATGGCAAAATGCAATTGACCATGTCTGGCTGCGTAGCCATTCTGATGGCATTAGTAGGTATTCTCTTCCCTTTGATCCAATGGAAGTTTGGTCAAATTACCTGCCAGAGACAGAGAGGGGATGGGTTTTTGGATATTTTCGAGTGCGACGCAAGTGCATGGTGCGATCCAGGGTGCGACCCATGGGTGCGACCGAATCCTGAAAGTGCCAATCAAAACACAACTCAAACAACGAGTCAAAACACAACTCAAACAATGCCAACGAGGTTTCCACATCTTCACTTCCTCGTAAGAAAATGGCAACAGTTGAAAGTGAACCAGTTTTGTCGCCTGCACCTGCACCGGATCTCAATTTCGCAACCAAAGTAAACCACCTCAGCAAATACGTTGAGGTCGTCGAAAAATGGCACAACGCTTCCCTCCCAGAAATGACATCCCTCGATCGTCTCGAACACGTTCTATTCAGGCTCTTCTTTTTCGACGCCATTGGGTGGATTTCAGCAAAGGATAGTAAACTATCAGGTAAGGGGAGTACATTGTGTGGACCTTGCTTCGTCTTTTGGGGAGGCCAGATACGGTCGAAAGACTTTCAGGCCGGGGCGGAGGAGTCGGACGGGAAACCGAACAAACGGAGGAGGGCGTCGACAATCAACTATTTCCGTCCCACGAGTTCCACGATGAAAATCAACAATCTATCGTCGTCAAGCAACCCTCCAAAAGCAGCTCACAACAACCTTCCAAACTGTTGACACAGCCAATCGCTTCACTGGCTCCCATGCTTGAGGCGTCGATTTGGACTCAACGAAAACCGTATCGCTGGCCGTCGTATTTTAGTGACAAAGCATACGTGCAACGGGAAGTTCACACGGCCCTCCGCCCTTGCGCGCTAGTGAACAGGAGCTGGTGTAGCATCGCCACACCATTCCTCTGGAAGAACGTTGGACTCCTCACTCCACTATCATCGTATCGATTCCTGGATGGCCTTTACAACATCAGCTGGGCGAACAGCGGCGCGCTTACAGTCTTGCCGTCTAGAACGTGGATGACGACTCTCAAACTCCGCTGCAGCGATGGTCAGTGCCTTTGGCAGACGGTCCTCCGAAATCTGCTTCTCTTCCCCAATCTTCGTCGCCTGAGCTTGTACGGGCCGGACCCAGATGGCATTTCTTTGCTGTTCGACCAAGACCTCCCACTGTTGCAGCACCTGTCAATCAGGGGATGCGTCGACTTGGAGGATTTAGACAGATTCGGGGAACGTCGGAGCAGGAGTGACTTGTGGGATCACCAACGCCTTTGGGATTACGGACCATCGGTGGATCGTGGGCATGCCCATGTGTTCTTTTCGCGTCTCGCATCAGTTAAGTTCTCGTGGTACTCAACAACAGACGTCACATACCTGCGAAGTCCAATCCTCCTCAACAGTGCCCACCCCAAACTCCGGCGGGCGGCGATCCCCGATGAGACCTCAGACCACGATTTGGACGAGTTCTTCAAAAGTTGTTCCAGTGCCTTGTCGGTGGTGTGCCTTTACACACCAAAAATGCGTCATCCGACAATGGATCAACTTGCGACGCGATGCACGCGTTTGCGAGCGCTTCGTCTTCAGGGTGGAGGGATCGATCAGGAAGGTTTCGAGTCCCTGATGAGGCTGCGAGGACCCCAACTCGTTGCTCTGCAGCTGGGAAAAGAGATCTCTGAGTCCTTCTACAATCCCAACCTAATTCACGCTGTTTCGCAGTACTGCCGCTCACTTGAATATCTCAGCATTTTCCTATCACCCGTCCCCAAGAAAGAAGAATCGATTGAACAGAAACTCCTCAACCTTGTGCGGCGATGCGGCCCAACCCTGCGATATTTGTCACTCAATCTCGAATGCCCTGACTTTGTCACCACTCTTCATAATCTCAGCTACGACTCTGATGATAATGTCGACGAAAACGAAATAAAAGACCCCAGGTGGTCGCTCTCTACAGCATACCTCATTCAAACAATCGCCAATTGGTGTCCACTTCTCCGCGGTCTCCGAATAATGACCAAAAATATACCCGATGCTGCAACCCCAACGCCAGACCAGTCGACGGCATTAGCAACACTCTTACGACAGTGCCCGCAGCTTCGTACGCTGCATCTGGACTTTAGCGGCTGGGATTGTCCAGAGGGATTAAGAGCTAAGTTGCGACCGCTGAAGTCGGACTGGTGGTGGGCTGAAAAGAAGTACTTCGATTGGGAGAATTATCCTCTGGACGATTCAGCAACACCAACAACTCCGACCTGAACCCGGTTACCCCCCATCTCTACCTTCTCCTTGCCGCCACTCCGTCGCCCTCATTTTTTTCCCATTCGTCCTCCGGCAAACTTGCTGATTCTGCCGCTATTGCACCCTGTCTCCTTTTTGTATTATTCCCATTTTCCATCCAACTCTCTTTGATTCCTCCCTTGTTGGTTCTTTGTCACATCTTTCATAACGTTCTGCGTTGAGAACTGCTTTGATACTTTGTATAGTGTATGATCTTTCTTACTTATTGAGGTGTAGTATCTGATATGTATAATGTCGTCATACTCGACCCATACTCTAGAAGCGTATTTCTTACATTTGTATTCTCGTTGTCCTGCTTTCAACGTGTGACGTTGGGTGTGACGGCGACCTTTCATAGTGAAAACGCTCCCTCGGTGGGACTGATATTGAAACAGTTTTGTCGCGTGCACCCAGACCAGATCTGAATCTCGCAACCAGAGCGAGCCATTTTGGGATTACGGACCATCAGTGGATTGTGGACGTGCCCATGCGTTCTTTGCGCGTCTGGCATCAGTCAAGTTTTCGTGGTACACAACATATGAGGAAATATTATACGTTGAAAGTCCAAAGTCGGGGCCGAAAGACTACGGAGAAGGAAGAACAAAGAGCCTGACGAAGAGCTATCAGTCCTGAAGGCTCTATCAAAGAGTCCGATTTTCTGTCATTTCTTCACCTTCCAAACGTCATGGCTTCAGCCCGTCGACCGAGTCAACCTCAACCTCAATTGTCTTCATATTCTCGCATCTGAAAGATGAATCGGACTCAAAACACCTCGGATCATTCGTCCTTGCCACCGCGAATGGAAGAAGGACTAGGGAGGGGTACTGGTCGGAAACGTAAGAATGCGTTCAAAATGATCTCACTTTCTTGTCGCAAAACACCCCAGAACATTATGGACCTTCCTTTTCTGATAGGTAGAGTGTGTAGAGTTAGACATATATCTTCCGGTTAGATGATTTGATAATCGTGAAGGACATCCGGAAGACGTAGAGCTGCACCTCAACAAGACTGAATAGTCCAGGACTGGGAGTGAAGGGGGAAGTGGTGGCAGCTGACGGAGAGGACTTGGAGTTTGTAAGGTAGAGGGGACTCGGACATATCCGGTTCGGCACCGGATCTTTGCATTTCTCCCCACGGAGGCGAAAAACGCGTCACGATGGAACCCCCAACATCTCCAGAGAATAGTGGGAAAGTGTCAGAGCAAAACGCAGACCCAAGTGACCGAGACGTTTTTCTGCGACTTTGACGTTTATAACTTCACATCTAGCTATACACACCCAAGCGAAAATCAGTTGTTGGTGAGTGAGCATCTGTTTTTTCGTCGTAGTCCTCCTGGTCGTAGTCCAGACTCCAGATCCACAAACGAGTTGTGCAAAGACTTTACTTCTAAACTTTCGACAAAAAAACCCTTCGACATTAAAAAAGGGTTTTTTCTGGAGATTCATGTTAATTCAGTTTACGGTATCGAACCTGAGACGCGTTCTTTGAAGAGGTATGGTTTTCATTCGCAGTCTAATATTGTCCTTTTGAAAACATTTCACCGTTCCCATATGCATGTGCCAAATCCTTCATGAAAATTCAAACAATCTTTCCCTGGTACCAAAAGCTTCGACACCTTGAGATCTGTCTTGATCAAAAAAACGGGAAGATTGGACCCGTGTGAACAGGGAAACCCTGTCCTATATCCAGAGCTCGAGTGTATCCTTCGATGGGGCATGTTTCCGGGATTGAACATGAGCTTACGTTCCTTCCGGCTTATGATCGCACCTTTCAGAATAACGCTTTGATCAAATCCCTATCAAGAAACAGCAGTGAAGGTGCCATCTTCGGCATCATGATATCATAAGACATTCGTCATCGCAAATCCAAACTCATGCCATTTTCACGAATCCGAATCACCACATCCCAAACCTATATATAGCTACGCCCTCCCAACTCTTCAGACACATTCTGATAATTCGCAAACAAAATGATCCAAAAAAAAAAAAAAAAACAGGAGGAACTTATCTCAACGCAATCAATCGCGATCTGGGAGGTTGAACTCGAAACTCGCAATTGCTACCCCAACAAAGTGCCGGCACGCTTGCAATTGTGTGATATGTAAAACTGGTACGCATTCAGTTTTATATATTTTTAACTATCAAAGCAAAAACCTTACAACCAACAACCAATATCGCCCATTCGAAATTTTCAATTTCCAAACCACGCTCATGCAATGCCATACAAAAAGCACACTGGTTACCTATCATGGAAAAATCACGCTACATTTCGTTTGCAAGTTGAAGGCCCTCGCATCCCCCTTTTTTTCCCGTTTTCCCCCTCTCCTCC